>WJEZ01000987.1:0-20863 GCA_009869925.1 Thalassaphorura encarpata | reverse complement strand
CCTTCCAATTGTGCATTGACAATTGTGGCTACAACGGCCAAAGCACATTTGATTCCTCTTTGTCTAAGAACATTTCCTAGATTTCAACATGAGGTGAGTGTTTTAATCTAAGACAAAAATTCTACAGCTAATTATTTTAATTCTCATTAAATTTCAACCCTCAGATATCCATTAACATCCCAACTGAGGCTATGCGGTTGAAAATTCTAGAGTCATTGACCAAGAAAAATTTGGCCTTTGCTGATGCTGATCTCAACTCGATTGCTTCAAGAACTCCTGGATTTGTGATTTCTGATTTGGTCCTACTCACACATCGAGCTCATCAAAAAATGAAGGTAAGGGTAAAATTTTAATTTTAATTAGTCATAAGAGTATATTATTTTTTGTAATTTTTAGGATGAGAAATGTGAATCCATATCTGAGTCCCATATCAAGTATGCATTATCTCACGTGTTTCCATCTGCTCTTCATGGGACAGTTGGTTTGGTTGATGTTCAACGTGCGACTACTTTGGATCATATTGCTGGATTAGCTTCAGTTAAACTTGATTTGACCAAGGCCATTGTTTGGCCACTCAAATTCCCAGATTCTTTCCTCAGAATGGGAATTCAACCCTCAAAAGGTAATTTATAAAGAATTTTCAACTCCTTAACCAGTTTAGTTAAATACGTTTAATATTTTCTGTTTCTTCTCTGCAGGGATTTTATTGTACGGACCACCCGGGTGTGGTAAAACGACGCTTGTTCGTGCATTGGCAGCTTCTCATCACACAAACTTTTTATCTGCCTCAGCAGCTGGTTTATTTTCATCTGGAGTTGGGGACAGTGAACGGATTGTGGCTCATTTGTTTCATAGGGCCAGGATGGCTTCCCCCTGCATTCTGTTTCTGGATGAATTGGGTAATTAGGTTAATATTCATATAGTTATGAATTAATTATTTGTTTAACAAGGACATAAAATTGAATTTCAGATGCTATTGTGGGTGCAAGAGCATCGGACAGTCGTGGAAAATCCAGATCTGTGAATGATTCTATTTTGTCCATGTTATTGACTGAAATGGATGGCGTTGGAGTTCATCCAGTATCTTATTCGACTTCCTCAGGCTTAGACCACCAAGTGAGTTGAGTTTTTTTCATAATATTTGGGTAATATATAATCTAAATTTGTAATTTTAATTCTAGGACGAATTGTTGGGACCCCAAGTGATTGTGGTTGGTGCAACAAATCGTCCAGAGTTGATTGATCAAGCATTGCTTCGCCCTGGTCGTTTTGATCGCCTTGTCCCAGTTCCTCCTCCAGACAAAGATGGACGTTTGGAATTCTTCAAGAAAAGTTCTAAAAAAACTCCAATGGCGAAAGATGTGGATTTGGAAAATTTGGCAAAGGGAACAGAGGGCTATTCTGGCTCTGACTTGGAAAAATTAGTTCGTGAGGTGAGACATGATGGCAATTAATTAAAAGTTACTGTATTAATTGACACTTTTTTTCTAATATTGTAATAGGCGGCTTTGTTTGCTCTTGGTGAGGACTTTAGTCGAACATCCGTGTCGATGAAGCACTACGTCAAAGCCATGACTCAGCTCATTCCCTTCAATTTCTTCACACACAATTCGTTCATTCCAGGATGATTCACCTACAGTTACTCCTATCTCACACCTCACAACCGATTTCGGTTCAATTCGTATCGCCTAAGCCATACACGTAGAGTCACTCAAAACTCTTTACAAACTAATTTGTTTATATGTTTTCAGCTTGTACGAAAAGGATTGACCGAAAGCTACAGTAAAACTAAATTATACAATGACTTCAAAATTTGATTGGCCTATTCGTATTCATATTGAGGTATCTTATGAAAATAACCCTTGCAGTACATTTTAAATAATTACAATTTACTCCAGCAAAAAGGATCGGAGGGGATACTAATCTGACCACTCAAGATCTGAAAATAGCTTCAATTCAGACCTTGATAATATATCGAGAAATACAGCATGAGGTTTTAGTTCTACCTATTTTATATTTTATTTATCAAAGGCACATTTTTTAATTATTAAGCCTAGATTAACGTATTATTTATACATTCAATCAATCTACGTCTTGCTTCACTGCTTTGACTCATTCAATCGAGGCAACAAAATTTTAGCTTTATTGTTGCCCACTTGCATCGGCCGAGCTCTGTCCACTCACCCACCCCCACGCACCTGCCATATAAAATATAAATTATAAAATTTGAATTGCACAACATACTTAAAATATTTGAGTCATTATATATATACATGTGTGGGTATTTACCAAAAATCATTGTTGTGGTTTTTCCACCAAGTCGGATTATTTGTTGCCGAACAACAAGCAGAGAGCTTTGAAGGAACGTAAGCCTTTCTTGAGTTGCTTTTACCTCATCTTCTAAAGTCTGAAGTCTGTCCCTCATTCCTTTTATTTCTTCAAGTTTTGCAGACATATATTTAGTCAAATTGGCCGCTTCATTAAGAATAAGAGTATCCTTAATTTGAAAGTTTGCCAATGCTGTTTGTCTTCCATATTCACTGAGCTAAAGAAAGTAAATAAGAAATTATTCATCATACTCCAAATAGGTACTCATTAGCATTGAGCCCTACAACAGAACTGATAATTGAGCACTAAATTACAATTGTCTAGAGGAGAGTCTAATGACTCAAAGTCCATTTTATCAGTCAATGTAGAGACCACAGTTTGGTCGGTCCTAGAATTTTCATCAGTACTTCGACTCACAACAGTCCATGGATGCTCCAGGCGGGGTCGCTGACTCATCTAAAAAAATAATTTCATTTAGCCTATGAATTAATTTTCATTTCCGAATTGTGGTTAATACATTTGAATTCCACGTATTGTTAGCACGCCTTTTTCCTGTAGCCTGGGAGTAAGGATAGACTTGACGCTGAGCATTTTTCCTTTTGGTTGGCGGCATTCTTGCTTCTCGAGTAAATGTGACCCTCAAATAATCTTCAAGAAAATTTGGATTAGTCATAACATAACTTTATGGTTTTGGGAATATGGGAGAATTTGAGACTGACTTATTATGAGCGTACCAAATCAACTATTCAATTATCGATCCCAGGATCTAATTGCCCTTTGTTGAGGAAAATCCTAAGCTCATACGATATCTAATCTTCTCTCAAAATTATTCTTCTACTGGTGAGAGACAATTGTAGTAATAAAATTACTCAAAGTTAGGCACTAGCGAAATCAGGGCAAAAAAACAACCACATCGACGAAATGGGTTGATTTTGACCCCTAGTTCAATGTTGTTATGGAATTTGGTCCGATGTGGTTGTCGAGTTCAACTCCTTGGAAACGAGAATTTCTTTTCAAAATTGAAATTTAAACTTGCATTATTCATAAAATGAAACATTAATTTTCTTCTGCGGTGAACAAAAAACATTCGGCCATTACCCTAAAAGTAGGAAATAGGGATGCGAAAATGATTCTAAAAAATGATTTTTCGTGTATTGCTATTTAATTTTTAACATGTTTAGAGATTTCAAGGCATTTTAAAGCACGAAATGGAGCAAACCAAAATTAGTTTAGTTTTTTTTACTGAGTTTATGTCTAGAAAATTTGCTTATTCAGTGATTCATAGGATCTAGAATTGTATCAATCTTGGAGAATTTCTAGTTTATGAACAATCCCTTTACTTTGCTGTATTTTTTGACCAATATGTATGTAGACTGAACTGTAAATTCAATACATGAAAAAAATACTAAAATAAAGAACGTTCAACGAAAGGTTTGACACGCGACGAAATTTTTGCATTTAATAACATAATTTTATCAGTCAGTACGAAACCCCATTCATTTGGAATTTGGATTTGAGAACACAGTCCTCGAATGTCGTCATTGATGACTGTTACATTTTTACACATCAACTTAACAACTAAATATCATCGAAATTAATTGTGGCGTAACTTAACAGTAGACTTTCTAAAAATAAAAAGAAAACACAAATAAAATTACGTCGATCCGAGGAAACTGCGCTAAAGCGGTGCGGTGACGAGTGAGTAGTTTGACTACAAATACAAATTTAAAAAATAAGAATGGTTCCACAGATCACACCAAGATTCAGGTACAAGCAAACGCCTGTTTAGCCTTTTTTTTCAGAAAATCAACTAAATTTAGGAAAATACTAAACCAGACAGAATAATATAATATCAATTCCTTGATCGGCGACACAAAATTTGTCTACGTATGAATGAATTCGATAAAAAATAAAAAATAAACTTAAACTAAATCCCAACGTGTAAAATGTCTTAATTTGTGTTTGAGGCGAGGACATTTAGTAATTAAATGAAACTAAAACTAACATCCTCAATTTGGCATTTTTCACTACTGACTTGACATTTAAATTGAGTAGCGTTGGACACAGTCGCTCTCACCTTTACCTAGACAAAATTCCTCATCAACATTTTAAGCATGACATTATTTAATTAATTTATTAACATATCACTTATGTATCCTGAAAGGTGAGCCTACTTTTTGGACTGAACTACAGTATCTTTTCTAAATTACTAAATTAAAGTCTTGTTTTTGTGGTATGGTTAAATTAAATGGAGTAGGACAATAACTTACCACATCCACCTAATACGTATAATATTTAATTAAAATTAGTCAGATTGTTCCCCTAATCAATCGAAAGGGAAGAGAAAGGTCTTGGCTAGAATTTGAATCAAACATCCACTCAAGAACAAAATGGATGAGAGCTGCCAAATGCACGATGAGCAAGTCAAAGTGTCCTTTGGATATTCTTGGCCAAGGTCCTCAAGGGTCAAAACTCCATCACAGTCCTGGGAATTGTAAAAAAAATTGATCAAACCCATTTACATTCAAGATTAATTATTTTTTGTTTTTTTTTACTTGGCAAAAGTCTTCACAGGCTGGACATTTAATTCCACCCTGGTGGAGCCAACCATTTGCCAACAACTGAATTCGAATATCTTGCCCAGGGTAAACACACGTAAAACTTCGATTTGTGACCTGGAATAATACACGTGATTATCAGAAATTATTTATTCAATATAAATAACCAAAAACTTACTAAAACGTGCAAAAGCCCATCCCGACATTCATATTTGTAGCAGCCAGATCCCCAATGCTGCCAATGACGTTTTTGATGACATGACCTCTCCTCCCACATTTCCTTCGTGTGGTAAAAACATTTTGATCCATTCCCATACTCTTCCAATGCAAAATTTTTCTCAGCCTCTGGATTATTTTCCTCATAATAACAATGAGATCCACGAATAACGACGCTATTTGCTCTCCATGTAAATTCCTGCACATATGGACAATAGTCTGCCAAACTAACAGAGCCACCATAGTAAGACACATTCTCACTTGGAATATTCGGAAGATAGTCAAAATTCTAGATATAAAATGGAACAAAATTAATTAGGATTCCGATAACCATTAATAAATTATTTCAAATCTTACTCTGTAGCGAGGAGGTAAAGGTGAGGCATATTTGACAAGATTACAAAGAGCAACTGAGCTATAATCTCCAGTGCATTGAGTTTCTAATGGTTCAGCCTTCAATTTACTACAGTACGGCATTGGATCACTTCCCCTGAAACATCAAGCGTGGAAATAAAACTTGGAATCCAATTAATATTAAATTATTATAAGCTTTACCTCATCCTGGACAAATTTATCCATTCCATGCATGACTTTTTGACAAAATCACAACCCAGGGCATTTCCCCATTCCAATTCTTGGGCTTTATCATAATTGGCACGATACCACCCTGTGTCCTCCATCAACGCCAGCGTTATTCGTGAGTACACTGGATTCTGCGTGTGGGTCCCTGTCATGGCTTCATTCTGTAATTAAAAAACAAATGTTATTAGTATAATATCAGAAATAAAATATATTTACGAATTTTACCTCAAAGATTCGTTTTTCCCAATGTGTAAGGGCTGTTCCTTCTTCCCCTTGATCCTCAAGCTCAGCCCCTTCAAGGGACGGACAATCAAAATGTTTTCGAACTTCATTGACAACTCTTGGAGTAACCATCATGTTCATCTCACGTGTGATATTTCCACCCAAGACACGCCAATCTGTTCGTTTTACCAATCGAATTGTATTGTTACTCCATTGCCTCGCTTGCATCCTGGACAAGAAATAAAAATAATTAACACAATTAGTCCATAATCCACTTCTCCCTCCTTCGCTTCACTAATAAACAATTAAAATTAATTGGAAGCCAAAACGAATAAAAACGTGTAATCTATCCCAGGTTCTAAATTTAGCAGAAAAGTCATAAAATCCGGATTATATGGGATTATAGGTTGAGACAAATCCTGAGCTGAGCTGAGTACAACCTCTCCTGTGCTTTGCCATGTTATGCGGTACAAATCCGACTCGACTTTCTCTTCCTAACCACTAAACGAAACCGAATTGGAAGAAGAAAGTGGAGAAAGTAAGTAAAGTTGATTAGATTTTGGAAGAAATATAAGTTTATGTCAACGTGTTCGACTCGAGGGAACATTTATGCTCACCCGGCAATCAAACGCGACAATAAACTAATCCTCGCTCTAACTGTCCTTCTAAGCATCAGCTCGGCTCAGCCTCAACAAATTCACAAGGGAAACATTTACAGAGTAACAACATACATGGCAACTTTATCATTTTACTATATCTAACCACTCAAAATAAGAACAGAACAGAACCATCCCGTTCATATTTCAAAGAACTCAGGTACTAATTTTGCATGCATGAATTCTTGACAGACAGGAATAGGAATTATGGTTCCATTGCTTGTTGTCACTTGCTCCGTTTTATTTCATGTCGTTCGGATAAAAAAATCAACAGTTTTTCGTACATCATCACATCCGTAATATTTTTTTATTGTATGATTCACCAATCCTAAAATTATCTATTCATTTGACTTACTGTTCATTCAACGGTGGCTTTCCTTTAGAATCTCTGGGTGTGAGTGGATTTCCATTGTCATCCCTATAAAAGGCGTAGAGTGAGACGGAAAATCCAAGAGCGTGGAGAATCTCGTGCTTCACCGTCGAAATCAGCGTGTCTAATTCTTGTGGCTTCGTACTAATACTCTTTGGACATAAATTTGCATGTCCTGCTATAGGCCTATCAAAATAAAAAAAAATCAGATCGGATCAGTTAGTTCTCCCAAAGGAAATGACAAATTCAATTAACAAGGAATTATTTAGGTCAATTGCATAGGTTGAGGGCAGGACACGTCACGTGACCTTACATTTTGTCATCCTACTCCAACAAATGAGACGCTCGCTCAAAAAGTTATTCTATTTTCTCCGTTTAGAGGAACTAAAAACATTACTTCTGCAGATGACAAGGAAAGGAACATTTTTATTTATCCGCTCTGGGAAATCCTACGTTGCTTGGTGGTAATAAAGTTTCTTGTACTACATGCTGGCTGGGACCAACCAGCCATGACATGTGCGTTTATGGGTGGGACACTTAAGACGACGATGAAATGAACTACTGGGCTAGTCTTCAGACTTCAAATGCTTTACAACTCTTCGGTCCTAGTAAAGTCCTTAAAAGACCACAGCGGCCACAACGGGGAAAGGAAATGAAAGACTCATTGCGTATAATAAAGACGCCTGAGCCTAGCCAAATAATGTAATCAAATGGTGAGAAATTTAAATTTCACGACTTGTTGAGCTTAGCGACAAAGTATTTTTTATAAAACGACCAAAAAGTCATAAATTACACTATACTAGTGAAAATATCTCTCTGAGGTGAAAAGGGTAGGCAGGGGGTCCAAAATGACAAACAATTGACGAAAGTGACATGTAAAATGACGATTGACTTTCTCATACCGATCCAGAGCTGATTCTTGTTGACAATGGGCTGCATACGCGACAGTGAATCCATGTTTACATCGATGAGTTTGTCTTGCAGAGACGTAGAAAACAAAATCTGCATCAGCTATTCCATTCCCAGCCGTACTATTTGTCACAACACGACAATGACGCCCAAACTCATCACAAACACGACAAGACTAGAACAAGTTGAACAACAAAATTTATCAAATCATCAACTTGTCCTTGTCATGCTATCGGCTCGTATACCACAGATTCTTATCTTGTATCTTAATCACACACTTCTATCAATTCTTCTCCTTTAATATCAAAGTTTATTGAATTGTCACGTAGAAAATCTACGCTTCAGCAACTGTTATAATATTTTGTGGTTAAACGCATAAATTACATTGACGGCGACCGACGGGAAGTTGAATATTTTAAAATGAGAAAATTAACATATGATAGGATTAAATTGACAGACTTACGTCTAAATGATCCTCTGGCACTTCTACTTCCCCACACATGGTCTTCATTTCACACTCATTCCGACAGTAGGGGTAAGGGTCATCTGGTTTGTAGTAAACTTGTTGATTAGGGCATCGCCTACAATACACAGAAATAACTCAGTCAAATACTTAAATCTCGAATTCCATTCTAATCACAAGAAAGAGCAATGAACGATTCAAAATCCACACGTGGAGAAATCATCAGAAATAATTACAAAGACCAAAGAAGCTAAAATGAACATAACCGAACCGAATTGGTCGTAAAATAAAAAGGACGAGGGCCAGACAGACCCTACAACAACTGCTTTTAAAATTCCCATTAACGTTCAGAAATTGCAGAAGATGTTCCCAGACTAGATCGGATCTTTAGCCATAGTCATCCATCTCAATATATTAGAGCAAGCAAAGCAATTTTTATACAGAATAGGACAAGTAGGGAAAGAAAGTTTTCACAAGAAGTAAAAACAATTCTTTTCACCAACCACTCCACACTCACTACGACTACTCCTTCCTTGCTTGTGTATAACAATAGAATTCAAAAGTTTTCTTTTGTACATGAAAATCCAGCCAGGCAGGCAGGCCGGCAGGCAGCTAAAGCTAAAGAAAAACCGCCTGTTCGATCAATTTGGTCCAAATGTTACCGAAGGAAAAGAGTGCAAAGAACATGAGAGGAGGACTGAGTCAGTTTGTTTGTTCCTTTGCCCAAAAACTTTATTTATTGCTTAGAATGCACAAACGCTTCAAACCTTTTTAAGTCAGTTCCATTCCAATACATACGTAGTACCCGTCCGTAGTATAAATACAGAAGCACTTATTTGCAAAGGAAAAAAGGAAAAATAGCCGAAACATGTGTAATCTCACCTATTGAGTAGAATTGCTCTTTCAGTCCGACGAACTTTGAGGGCTGCTTCCCAATATTCCACAGCTTTTGGAAGAACCGTACTCTACAAAGAGGAAAAAACAATAAATGCTTACTTAGTCAAAGGAATATAAAAAATAAAACAAAGGGAAAAGGATTCCAAATCAGAATCAAATCTATAATAAATTGATCTTTGTTTCTACATGATCAATTCCATTTATGATGAAACTTTGTCTGTCTGTCTTTCTGTTTTTGACTCTTAAATTCAACTTGTACGTATTATTTCACTTTCCCTTCCTCAAACTCAGATTCAGATGGAAATCTAAAGCTAAATCTAAATCTAAATGTAAATGTAATCATCATTTGAGTCTTTCTCATCCACCCACAGTGCAACTGCCTGCCTGTGCCTAATATAAATTCTCATTCTCATTCTCATCCCATGTACAATACAATGAATTTCCATTTCCAATTGCATCATACCAGATCATTGTACTTGAGACAAAAGGAGGGTAAAAAAATCAAATCAAAATGATCAAGATTCAGGAGAGTACCTGTAATCAGGAAGGACGAGAAATTTATTCTCGTTCATTCTGATCACAATTTCAATTTGACAAATTATTGGCTAAAAAACTCCTATTTACTTCAATTTGAATTTTCTTCCTATTCAAAATTCAAGTTAAAAATCAAATCAAAATGATCAAGATTCAGGAGAGTACCTGTATTCAGGAAGGACGAGAAATTTATTCTCGTTCATTCTGATCACAATTTCAATTTGACAAGTTATTGGCTAAAAAACTCCTATTTATTTCAATTTGACTTTTCTACCTATTCAAAATTCAAGTAAGAATACGAAGGAGATCAAAGAGATGTAAAAAAAGCATCGTCAACCAGGCGTATTTTGTTTTGTATCAAAAAATCATGATCATCATTTGAAATACATTGCAGAAAATTTTCCAGAGAAGAAAGACCGGAGTTTACTTACTTTGATGAGATCACGCTGCTCGCTATCCAAGCTGTAAAAGAAAAACAAAATTTCCAATTTAGCACTACTACGTTCATTTTTCAATCAATTTTAAAATTCATCTTACTTTTGAACACTATCATCGTAGTGCAAATAAATTCTGAGTGGTTGATCTATGCTCCTTCGTTTCATTACATGGTGTGACTCAATAAATGCTCCGTGCACAATCTGAAATTAGCAAAAAAAAAGATATAATGATCAGATCAAAATTAATCTAGCACATTTTGGGACTAAACTTATGTGAATTTCAAGTACAGTAAATACATTGTAGTACATGTAAATTAGGAATAAATAAAAACCACATGATAGAATATCCGTGAATAACAAATCTGATCTGTAATTGCCAATCTTTGTCAGTCAGCCTCAGCCTCAGCCAAGCAGATTTATTATCCCGGAAAGCGAAAGGATAAAGTTGAATCATTTACTCGTGTGATTATCACTCTCAATTCTCACGTTCTTGGAGCGCAGTGCAATGTAATGCAATATAAAAAATCACATACAAATGGGAAGAAGGATCAATAAGGAAACCTGGGAGTCTAAGTTGACTCATCCGATGGAAGTCAAGCCAAGCCAAGTAGAATGAGTGGGAAGCTGAGATACAAAAATACAATGGGATCCGTTGCTCCCATTCAAACAACAAGTAAACATTAAGGCAAGACAGGTGTGTCATAATAGACCCAAGCCAAGAGAGTCTCTCTAATGATCATCTACAAAATAATGAAGAAGGAGAAGAGAACCAAGTAAAATCTAGTCAAGTAATAATGGCAAATAATACTTCTTCTTCAGAAATTGAAATAAAAAATATTTAAGAGAAACAGCCAGGTGGGAATTCGTTAAGCTAATGATGTTCTGTTGAAAATAAATATTTCAGACTCCTAATTTACAAAATCAAACAAAACAGATCCAATTTGTTTATGTGCAAGAGAAACGAACCCAGAAATAAAATTAAACCGGTTGTAGAAGTAGATTCCTTAAAATTAGAGCAGCAACAGCAAGTAAAAACAAAATGTTTCAATTGAAACAGAAACACAAAAACATTCGAATTTAATAGATCAGTGATTTTTTACAAAGCAGAGACTCCCAAAGATTTCAAAGTCGGCCATTGCCTGCAAGGATGGGATTCCTTATTTCATTTTAGAACTGACTGAGTGAATTTAGCCTTGAAAGAAATGAGAGATGAGACAGTGGGGCTCAATCAGTGAATTGAGTGAAAATTCAATGCAATCTGTCTGTTGAGCTCTGAGCTCAATCAGCTAAAATAAAATGAACAACAAACTTAAATGATTTCGGCGTTTATTTCATTTTAGAACTGACTGAGTGAATTTAGCCTTGAAAGAAATGAGAGATGAGACAATGGGGCTCAATCAGTGAATTGAGTGAAAATTCAATGCAATCTGTCTGTTGAGATCTGAGCTCAATCAGCTAAAATAAAATGAACAACAAACTTAAATGATTTCGGCGAAAATTCTCCTGTCTGTCAAGTGCTAAGCCAAAATTCAAGAGGAATGATCTAAACAAAAATTAAATTAACAAGTCACGTCAAAACTTCTCAGCTCAGAGCTAAATTATTATTAGCAACCCCAAGCCTTTCCTTGCCATTTAATTTTCTTTCTTAACGACCTGACACAAAATTGCATTGAGTTTTTGCTTGCGTCTGAATCAAAATGATATGCAAAAACATGAACTTCAGACGGTTGAGCTTTGAGCATGAAAGGCTTAATTGCGTGTGGATTTTTGCTAGTGTTTGCTGCGAGGCTGCGACCACGTCTTGCCATGTTATTGCTAAGTTCGAGAGTAAATATACCTAATATTCATTCGCCCGTTCCGTCCGTAATCTACAATCCTCAGACGGAGGAATACAAAAGAAAGTTGACGTTGACATTCCGTTACTCTTGGCTCGTGAAATGAAAATTCGCTAACAAATCCCTCACGGACCCACTCAAAAAATCATCTCTGTTCCCTTTTTACAACTTACGGCGGCGGCTAAGATTTTTCATGTAAATGTAAATGCAGCAAGTGCAAATAAAATATTAAATCAAGCTATGACTATGACTTTCCTAGCATGCATACGTTCGAACTACACTACTGGGTATGGGTACCCATACGTACCGGTAATCATAATCCATTTTATTATTTTCTATTTCCATTTCTCCCTGGCTCAAGTCTACCACATCTTGGGTCCTAAAACTACGTAAGTTTGACTGTGGGGCTTTAGTGCCTTCCAATTTTATTTACACATCAAACTCTAAGGCACCCACCGTCGTATTTGAAAATAAAACGTAGAGTAAAATTGCCATTTGCTTTTCCTTTTTTGCATTTTCTTTCCTACTGGTCTTTCGTCAACTCAACTCAATCTTTCGTCCTTACGACTCCCTAACAAGTGGTAAATCGATTTGTCATAAAAAAAGACCCTCGTCAACTTGATTTTAATGCCTTGTCACGTCAAGCGTCAAGTGAAGTTCCTCAGCTAGTTAAATTCTCATTTAAAAAAATTGACACGATCATAAAATAACAAGGGATGTAGTTAACATGATAATTTTATGCAAATCTCCCAATGTCATTTTCTATTAAATTTGATTTCTTATGCAAAAAAAATTCGTTTCCTAATTTACATAGTTAGCTGGGCCGCCGCATTTAAAAGCCAAAGAAAGCCTACGAAGGATTGGAATTATGAGACTAAAATATTCTCATTTTTCTCAGCCGTTTAGCTTTTTTAATTTGAGTCAAGTGAACTCGTCGTCTCGTAGTCCTCGTGTTTTGCCTTAGGATGAGGAGAAAGCGAGGAGAAAAATATATTAAGTGCGAAAGAGAGTCTTTGCTGGAGGCGGGTACGACGGCAGGTCAAAAGGAAGTTGAAGTAAAAGTAAGTCCTAGTCTACTAAACTAAAGTAGATGAGAGCGTGACTCGAGTACAAAAGCAAAGCAATGGAAGAGGAGGACAAATTGCTCAAGTGCTGAGTTCTGTGGTGACAAACTTCAAGACAGAACAGAACATGGAGAGACCGACCAGATCCAAGACCACCTATGTTAGACCAGACTTCACTCAACCCGTCCATCCGTCAACTTCAACTCGGAAGTAAACAAAAACTGTCACGCGAATTAATAAGAAGAAATAGAATTAGCAGAATACGTCCAACTATAGAATTATAGAAGAATCAAGGGTTAGGCACTTTCTCATTCAATTTTCTCCAATGTCAAAACCTTTGTGATTTATTTTCTCTTAACCCTTTACCTTCCTTTGTATTCCAGCTACCCATAGGATTTTGCCAAAAAAAAACCCTAGTCTAGTACTAGTACTTTAGCCAATCCGAATTTTGATTAATTGACACAATATAAATTCTCACAGTGCTTGTGCCATGCCACCATAGTGATTACCAACCAAACCAAAACCAGGAAAGGAAAGAGAATAATTGTGGCAAGTAGTATTGTAGAATGTCAACCCCAATTGAATTTGATTGCATTGCAACGTACGCATACAAATAAATAAATTAAAAGCATGCACTACACTCTCATCTCTTTCACTTTCCTTTTGACTTGAATTACACGATGGGCTAGCTAAGCTAGTGCTAAAATAATCCATGGCAAAGCATGGGAATGGGAAGTCATTTATTTAATTCAGACCACTTGCTATCTGCCCACACACGAAGCATGAGACAAGGAATGATTTGCACATGGTGAGAGGAATGCTTTTAAATCTCAAAAAGTGTCAAACCAGCACTAACCAGATTCATTCACTCAGGCAAGCAGAGATAGGTGAGTCTAGCCTATGCAATTCAGTGCAGTGCAGTGGATGATGGGCCACTCGTCTACGATAAACATTTATTTTGACTCTACTGGGTCCAATCTCAACCGGCCAGTGCCATAACAATAAATTCCTCCCGTGCCTATCTTCCTAGCAGCACAATTAAGCCTAAGCGCCGCGTGAACTCTCTTCTACTAATTAAAATCCTTCCTTTCCTTCAAAATCGGATTCTACCATACGTATGTACGGCAATTCAAAATAATTAATTATTTTATAGTCTGAATTTCATAACAGAAACCGTTTGCAATAATTTCAGCAGAATATATTACAAATCTGACCCAAAATATTGAACTGTAATGCAATTTTAACCTCCAAGTACAAGTCAGTCATTTCCCCAATAAAAAATACAATTTCTTTGTTCTGTTGCATTGTGAAATCCATCAAATCAAAGTAATTACGCAATTATTCCAAAACAGTAGCTAAGCTAGGGCGAGGCAAGGCAAGGCATTGACGTTCTTTTTTTATTTGCTCTGTACACTCCTCTGCTGTGGTTCACACTCACACACAGTCACAAGCCACATATTTAATGCATAAAAAAATCACAGATAGTACAAAAGTTGATCGATAGTGCAAAAAAGCGGGGCAAAAGTAAAAGCAAGGCAAGGACTAAAGCTAAAAAAGATCTTTCCTCCTACTCCTGCATTTCTGTGGATTTGTTCCAATTGCAACGCAAACGGCACAGGACATAATACGTACATGAAGCCTGAGGATTTATCTGACCGCAAGCATTGATTTTAGATTTTGCATGAGCCAAACATGAGATTCCTATTACCTAACTAATCCTTCATCTATCTGCCTACCTGGGGGTGATAGCAAAAACTGAGCCATTGCATTGGTTTTGGAATAAATAGGATTTAGTCACGCCTCAATTCCAACTTGAAAGGGAAATTAAATTCCTCTCCTCTGCCTTGATCTCTTCTTCCTATTGTTTTCAAAATTGCCAACCGACCAATTGATTATATTAGACTAACGTAACCTAACGTATTATGCCATGCCATGCCATGGAATCTCAACCCTTCATTTCAAAGTACTTGTAACAAATGAGGAAGAGTTTGGGCCGCCTGAATTGCATCGCATCCCTCACCAATTCAATTTACTTGNCCATGGAATCTCAACCCTTCATTTCAAAGTACTTGTAACAAATGAGGAAGAGTTTGGGCCGCCTGAATTGCATCGCATCCCTCACCAATTCAATTTACTTGCGATAGAGATAGAGAGAAGAAATAAAAAAAACTAAACTGGAGGAAGGATGCAGATGCAGAAAATCAATTGGATTGGAGACTAGGGTAGAATTGCTCTGCACTACATGTGTCACTCTTCTCTCTCACGATTACACGACAAGACACGAAAGGAAAGGATTAAATTGAGAGCTAGCTAACTTGTAGCATTGATTAACTCTATGTCCACACTTGAACAGATAAGATCTCTTCCCTATACAGTAATTCTAAGCATAGGCCGACTTGGCTTAAACCACACAGACACAGAACACAAGCCTAGGTGATGTAATCAGTTCAAATTCAATCTAATCAATTGGAGGAAATGCAACAAAGGAATTCTGATTAGAAGACTAGACAGACTGACCCGGACCGAGTTTCGAATGAAATGAAGTCCATTCAAGGGAAAGTAATTCTATAGTTACTTTCTTTTCCTGGTTCCAATTCTAACCCTTTTCAAGAAAAACTGGACAAAAAGACACCACGTTCAAGTCTCTCAAAAATCCATTTGCTTCTTCACTTTTTGTCAAAATTGCAAAAACCGTAGGAAATATTGTAGAAAATGAATACTTTCAAAGCTAAATTGAGACATTGAAGTGTATTGGCATGAAAGAAGGTGCAAATTGCAGCTAGTGCAAGATTTTTTTTTTTCAATTCAAGTTTAAGGTGAAGTAACAGGTAGGGCACTATGTCATATGTTACACTCACTTGCCCTTGCCTACCAGATTTAATAACGCTAGGCAAAGTCAGTTTAGTTTGTTAGTTCCTCTTAAGCTTGAGTACTGTATAATAATTCTCTCTCTGTCTGTGTGCATTAGCATCTGTGTCACCAATTCAATTCCACTGACTGGCACTGGCACTGCACTGCACTAACTAGGCAATGCCAATTTACTCATCAGTTTTCTTTTTCACTCTACTTGACTTGACTCAGAACGGAGCACGACATGAACAATGCATTATTTTTATCATCCTTTCCTACAGATGAGACCAATTTTATTTTATTTGCTTTATACATTGTTAGTCTTAGCACTAAAGTGAAGATTCGCCCATTCAGATGTGGTCACACTTCCATGAGTCTTCCTCACATGCCATGCCATGCCATGCCGTGTGCAAAATTGTGAGCAACTCTTTGAGTATTCTAATTTGCTCAACCCTAAACGCACGCCCTTGACATGAAGGTGTTAAAATCATCATTTTTCGTGATTTTTTTAATCTTAAATCAAATAAGGACATTTTTTAGCCCTAGTTAATTTTCTGATGTTGGTAGAGGATAAAATTCAATTATGGTTTAAAAGCTCAATTCAATTCAACCATTGTTAAATTCAAATGACATATATGGTCTATCTAAAATTTGTCTTGAGGTTTCTAATCTGGGCAAAACCTGATGTCGGCTCTTGTTTTGCATTTACCTAATTAATCGCGGTTTAACACTATGACATAATGGCATGGTTAATTACTAAACTAATTTCTATTTCAAGTGCAAGCATTAAGCATAAGATAGCAAGTAAGGTCCGTGAATCAATTTTATGTGATAAACATGAGGGGTAGTTTCAGAAAGTTCCTTGTCTAAAATAATATTTCATAGAAAGGTGAGCCATAACCATAACCAATGCCAATGACCAATGGCGTATTAAATAATGGGCAGGTCAGGCAACGATCTTCTTCATTTTGGAAACCATTTATCTTCTCCACGGTCAAATCAAAGGAACCATGGCGTGGCATGAGCTGAGCATGAAATTCACTGAGAGGGGCGTGTGGCCTGTGCCATGCCAAATGCAAGTGCTTTGCCGAAGAAGTCATTACGAGGCCATCAAATAAATAAATAAATATATAAAAATCAGCTCAAGACTCTTTACCACTCCCATTCCCCTTAATGTCTTACTTAATACAGAGAAAAGATAACAAGGGCGGATACTCTGATGAGACATGAACATTATGTGCTATTATGAGTATCAAAGGCAAAAGAAAAAATGAGATAATATAATAAATAAAGTCTAATGTCAAATTAATGTGATCTCTCATACCATCTTCCCCCGCTTGCTTCATTTCTTAGCCTTCATTAGAATTAAGGTCATAATTTTACAATACAACTTTCAAAACGCACAAGGAATCAAGTTTTTTATCATAAAATTCAAAATATTTTGTTCATGCATCTTTTTTTTTTTCTAAAAATGAACCAGACACAATAATTGAGTTTGTTTGATCAGCGAGTCACGTCTGAAAAAACAATGGTTGAGTTGCCCTACATAAAGTGTGTTTTCGGGCACGGACGGATATGTTAATTATTTATGGAACTCTGAGCTCAAATATCTGCTCCTACACTTTGTTGTTATATTTTAAAAGAAACACATCTGGAGACCATATACATGCGGTGCGGTGGCATGAATGCTATTCTTGCTCTACTACAAACAAACAAAATGTGCTAGAATCCTAGAATTCTAGAAAAAAGCATAGATACAGCGAATCCCATGCCAGACAAGTCCAAGTACAGGAATTTGACTGCATAAAATTTGCAAAAACTCCTAGTCTAACCCTAGTTCTTAGACTGATTCTAAAGGGAAACCACTCAAGAGTCAAAGAAAGAAGAAGACAGACAGGTGATAAGAAAAGTACTTTTGAGGACTTTTTATTCTTTCACTTGAATGGGAAGATGATGAGATCAGAAGAGTCGCTTGAGATTTGAGATGACAACTCAACTAACCATTTCCTTCCTTCCGTCCTTCCTTTTCTATATTTTTTTATTCAGAAAAAAATAAAAAGAAGAAAAATAGCAAAGGACGGAAAAGACCAACTTTTTTTTAAGCAGAAGAAAGAAAAGAAACAGTTTTTGTTGCTCCTTACTATTGCTTGCTGCCTGCACGTATTGCATTCGAAATTCTTCTCATTTTCAATTCATCGCCCGCAAAACTTTTTAAATTCATTTCAATCTCACTATTTCTTTTTTACTCAATCCCAAACAACACTAAAGTTTTTCTTTGACGTGTTTTCGCATACAAATTTGGGATTTGTAAAAAGACCTTCCCAAGTCGTAGTCGTCGTATCCCTTGCATAAAAAGTATACATTATTTTCAAATACCAAATACAGGTATTTAGATACGTCGCAGAAACAGAGTCAATTCTATATTTGGATGATGCCGGAGGTCCAATTATATTGAAAAAAATAGATCGAATCCAATTTGCAAAGCTTTTTTGCCAATTTAAATTAATTTAGTTAGAATTTTCTCCGTTTCAGACAAGTCATTACTAAAGTTTTGACTTTTTAAAATGAGACACGTAGGCGTAATAAGGGAATAATAAGGGAGTCTGGAGGATTCCCCGTAAGTTGGAACTGGCGAACTGAAACTCCACAGTGGTACTCATGACTCCAGACCAAATAAAAAAGAAGACGAAGTAAGGAAGAAGAAGAAGGCGGTAGCAAATAATAAATAAAATGGGTAAATAAAAAGTAATCTCTGTCAAAGTGAGTCAGAAATAGTAAAGCCGAGCGTAGCGTAGCGGTGCGCTACCATTTCATTTCCTTCAATAAAAAAAACTCGACAAATATTTTCAATCTAAGTCTCATTTTTTCCATTTTGTTCTCTAAAGTAAATACAAATAGGTTCTCCCCACTTTACTACCTCCAGGATTCTCCTTCTTCGTTCTTTTTGTTCTCACTACGCTAGGTGCTAGCTGGCTAGGCTATATTACCCGGGTATCAACTTAATAGAGAAAAATACGGGCTGTCGGCTGTCAACCAGTATGACACTAGCTCCAGATTTTCTTCACATCTTGACAAGCTTGGGCTCGACTAGCGCGGAGCGCTATGCCTATTTGCCTATGGCGTATACGCTTCTGTTCGCACAAGGAATTATCTCGAGGACACTTTCCTTTCAAAAATAGTGAAAAAAATTACTCTTGATTTACCATTTTCCTTGAACTTGTCCTTTTTTAGTGTCATCATCAAGTTCAATGTCCAACACAAAGACATATCCAGCCTGGAGGGTCAGAATCTTTAGTTTCCTTCCCAATTTCCACACATAATTTTCACCATATTAAAATCAATAACACAGAGAGTCTAAGTCTAAGGAGGAAAGAGTTTTAAAATCCAGAACGAGCCGAGCTGAGCTTTGCGTGCGGTGGGAGAGATCTGAAGCGGAAAGTCATTCAAATTGCTTGTTCTTGTTTCTATATTAATTTTCTAACATGAATTTATACGACCAGAGGTTCTCGTACATGGCAGCAGCAGCAGCATAGCAGGTTAAACCCATGTCTCATTCTTACCTTAGTTTAAAAAAGCTTTCGCTCTTTTTTTTATTTTCTAGCAGTAGCACCAGAATGCATATGCCATGCCTTGCCTTGCCTGAGCCTGACTTCCTTCAAGTGGAATGCGAATGCATCGTTAAAAAAAGACAAACCACCGCACCGTGAGTCTCTTATTCCCTGTCTCCCGGCAATTTGGCTAATACTTAAAGCGTCAGACATAAATTGAACGTGACGCACACATAAAAGGAACATTCATCAAACCAATGCAATGCAATGCTCTAAAAAAGTACCCAAGGCTCTACCGCTACCGCCAACGCCCTGCTACCGCTTGTTACCACCACCACCTGCAGAATGGAAATGACAGACAGGTTATTTAAACCCTCTCAAACTAAATCTTTGAAATATGCTAAAATAAATTAAATTTACTCGTCAGCTATACGTATGTAATTTTAAGTTTTTTTTATTGAAAAATTCAATCAATATTGCAAATAGTGTGGTAATTCCAGTTGTAAATTGTTCCTGCAACACATTGCCCTTGATGAAGAGCGTTATTGGCTTAAGATACAAATTCACAATTCTTAGGAATTTTAGAGCAAGTGCCTAGTATAGTTTAAATTGACTTTTTAGAGGCCATTGGACACTTCCTCAATTCATGTGGGTTGATGGTAAAAAAACTGCACTGCATTGCACACTGCACATGAGTCCAAGCCCTTTGCTCCTTTGTTTAATAAATAATTAGCTCCCATGACCCATGCATTAGACTCAGTAATGAAACACATTACGTACGTTGCCATTGCTTCCTTCCTTACTCAGGATTAGTACGTATAAGCTCAATACCCTGTTGACTTGACTTGACTCAGATCAGACCCAAGACATTCAATCAAGAAAACCTAATTTACTTTCATGAGGTGATCCATCTTAATTGAGGATCACGTACGTACACGCCCTGTAAGTGCAGTTTGTTGTCCTATCTTTTTCCTTCTCAGGATTTGACTACCCTAGTGGGTGATCAAGTTCACATTAGCTAACCACGCAAAAACATTTTTAAATCGCGTGTCACAGTCACAAGTGACAGATCAGCGTCACGTCATATTTTTTGTCCCATTTAGGCACTTGTCTGTCACTTGTTAAGGACTTAACAAGGAACTTTCACTCTTTTGGCTTTAGCTTTAGCGTCAAATCCTTTAGTTCTTAATTCCGGCATAAATTACGGATTTTCTGCTGCCTGCCTGCCTAGCCTATTGGAATGAAATTCTGAAGAACAGAATTTTGAATTTCCAATTTTGTCAGTCAGTCCGTCGCAATAGTTGACAACATTAGATTAGATTAGATTCATCTTTCGGTTCTCTTTTAATTAAGTTATGAATAACTCAAGTCAAGTCAAGGAACGGATGGAAACG
>WJEZ01000986.1:0-20863 GCA_009869925.1 Thalassaphorura encarpata | reverse complement strand
GCCAATCAAAATCCATACAGGGTTGATATTTAAGTCTATCATTTGGTAAGCTAATTGGCCTCACTCAAGCAATGTTTTAATTTCTAGTCGCACTGAACTAACATTTCCGACCAATGTTTTTCGGAAAAATGAAGTGATTGGGAGGTTATGCTCAACCTATTTCTATTTTTGTAAATTATGAGGTGAAAGGGTTAGGGTAGGGCGTCATATCTGAGTAAAAAATAGTAACAGCTGAACCAAGGGTTCTTAGTTTTTCTTATTCAATCCTGAATGCTTCCAATCTAACTGCAGTAGAGCCGAGTTTTAACGATTCCGGTTTTAACGATAAACCCTTTGCTGCGATGAAATTTTAAGGTACCGACTGAAGCGCCGTAAGCATAATGTTAAAATTCTCCACTTTATACGATATCCGGTATTACGACAAATTCACTATTACGATGCTATTTTTCGTGTCCCAGTCCCGCGGTCTCTTTTCGTCTAGTTATTACGATATTAGTATCAAAACAGACAGAAAATCTCTAAATTAGTCTGTTAGCACCACCGTATCCTATCCAAAAATGTCTCTCCGTCAGACTTCCACGGAACTAGAGGATTTTTCAATTTTTCTACATGGTTTATGGAGTATGATGCTCGGCTTTGCGAATAAAATCAAATTTTTTTTATCATTATTGACAATTTCACACCACAAGTGAACTCACCGAGCCTTAAAATAATGCAAGTGGAGATTCTCCCACTAAATATTACCTCAGTGAAAGTGATTCAATCACTCTAAAATTTCGAAGCACTCTAGATCACTGCTTTCAAAAATAGTAATTTTTTTCAAATGATATGAAAATAGAATTGTTCGGTTAGAACGATGGTCTCACTATAGCGATGCCTTTTTAGTTCCCCCTAATTAACGTTATAACGCGCTTCTACTGTATTTACATTTACTTTTTAATTACTACGAAATGCCTTAGTTGATGTATTTAGATTCAACCAGATGGGTCTTCCTCAAGAGGTGAGAATTATGACGGCTTAAAAATATGTAAATCGAGTCAAATCAATATTAAAAGGTGAAAGTATTATTTTTTGATAGGGAAATGTACAACAGCAACAAGAGCAGCAGCAGGTACAAGGTCAGCAGCAGCTACAAGGTCAGCATCAGCTACTAGGTCAGCAGCAGGTACAAGATCAGCAGGAGCAACAATATCAAAATCTAGAACCAGAAGAGTGATAGCAATCATTCTAATTATTTGATAATCTCCGATGTTAAACAAAAATTGAACCCTAGATAAGTATGTGTAAAAACTTATTGCAGTATCAGCTGGAAAATGATGCATGCCAATATAAAAATTTGTCAATAGTTATATTTATTTCAGTTGAGAATTACCAGAATTACCTAATGAACCAAGTGACCGTTACAGATTGTTCCGACATGTAAACTTTGAACACTACTGGAATAAAATTAAGCTCCATCTATTCAGCAAAATATCAGAAAATGACAAACAGAACTAGCTTTTACTAAAACGGTAATTTCTTCCCCAATCAAACTGAAGTTAAATTAAGGCATTATTCTAAAGGAATGGAATTATTCAACATTTGAATTTATTTATCATAACTAAATCTTTACAAAAATTAACAAATCAGAGTTTATACCACTGCATATAATTATTTGTTCTACCTTCTACGGCCAAAAGTAATTTTAATGTTTGGCTAAAAGCTTACAAACACGGACGCTCAATTTTTCAGTTTGACTATTATTGTATCTTTTCTCTGCTCAATTTACATTGCCCAGCTCCCGTGGCTCCATTTGTTCCAGCTGTAGCTTGATACGAGACTAAATCGTATATCTTGTGGAAATTCTGAAATAAGAAAAATTAAACGTGAAACAAGTGGAATGAAATTTACATTAAATTGGTCCTCTCATACCTTGACGGCCACAAAAATCAGACTAATGTAGGCAGCTATGGCAAGGGAGAGCACTAGATCAAAAACTGCAGGCTTCACACTACAATCAGAAAAGTTTCACAACTTTAGGAAGTTTCAATAAATATTTAACAATTTCAAATAAACTAATCAACTAAGTTTAGTATTACGAAACAAAATTATTTTGTTAACTAACTAATTAAATATTTTTATTACTTGTATAAGATGATGACTCCAGCCGTTGTGTCATAAAACACTAAATTCGAGTCTCTTTTTTCTGGCTTCAAATAGTACGGTGTTGTCTCATGGGTATATCTTGAAATGAAATGTGAAAATTATTCATTGCCTTCAAATTAAACCATAATAAAGATATAAACCCACCTTCCAAGCACGGAACGCAAAGACTGGACAAAACTATTTTGTTTTGTTGCCAATAATTGAGCAGATCGAGGATGGGCCGCCATGTAGGTCAACATTGATGAAATTGATTCCTTTGACACGCTCTAAACAATGAAAATCAAAATCACCAAATGTGAGCTTATTAACACAAAATAAAATTATTAGACTCTAATCTAACCTACCAGAGAACCTGAGAAAGCAGTGCCAATGCCGGATACATTGTAATTAGTAGCGGACAATGCTTCTGCAATAGCATGGGCTCTTTTTGTCAGTTTCTCCAAATCTGCATTCTCAACTGTGTCCAACAAACTCGACTTGACTTTTGAGCGATGCTAGAGATCAAGTTTGAAATAATTAATTGAGACTCTGCTCCCAAAAAATTCGTAGTAGTAAGTAAGTTAAATTGTGTTGGACTAACATCGTGTGAAGACAATGTGACAGCACTGATTTTCTTCATGTGGAATTTCTCATGCTCCCAATTAAGTAAACTTTCTGTCCTCAGTTTCTTCTGAACGACTTCAACTTTTATCTCGGGATAAAGAATTTTTGTCCCTTCGATCAAATTCTGAATAAAAAAAACGTTTTAATCATCAATTTTCATTCCAATCGTGCAATTTGGTGGACAAAATTAATATGACTAGAAAAATCCGTGAGTTCGATCTTACCTGTATAAAGGCATTCAAAATTGTCCCTTCTCTGATGGATCGTGAGACATGGATGTACAGCTCATCAGATGGGCCAGCTAATGAATCCAAACAAATGACTAGCCTCGTATCTTGAAGATAACTATTCTCTGAAGACTCATCCTGATCTTCCAAATATCTTTGTGTTCCATGATAATTAAATCGCCCAGCCCCAGAGAGGAGGAACAAGAGGGAATTGGAAGGGCGTTTCCCTGACCATCCAGCTACTTTTGCTATAGTTGGCCCTTGATTAGCATAAAGATGAGAAAACAAACGAGCCAATTCTAAAAGCAAAGCAGTCCCAGATCCATTCGAGTCTGCTCCAAATGAGAGTTCCTAAATTAAACAAAATCATCAATAATGAAATATTTCAATAGATTAATTGATTTTAGTTATTTATTGACAAACTTACCGCCGCTGGACTCATACTGTCATAATTAGCTGTTACAAGGATTGGAAAACTTCGATCTGACTTGGATCCAATGAGTGCTCCTTGAATGCTTACGATATGAGCATCACTCACAATTTTGGAAGTTGAAATTGTAGGTCCAGTGACCAGTTGTACACCATTGCCATGAATATGCTGAATCAGAGCTGATGATAATAAAATCAGAAAAATATAAGTTATCGTTTACATTACAATTACGAAAACAATTAAAAATACTTGTACTCTTGACTATTTTAGTTTAAAAATATATTTTATTACTTACTTTGATAAGCCGTGGAAGAACTTTTAGCAGATTCTGAACTATCCTTGACCATTTCATACATTTCCATGACTTCTTCACTCTCACGAATAAAGTAGACCGGGATTGATGTTGCTTCTTCCAATAAAACTTGTTCCAATTCTTGAATCCTTTCACGAAGATCATCGTCGATATTTTCAAAACTCGTCGGAACCAGAATCACGACTCCGGCCACACTTGCTTTGATTAAAGCCCGATACATTCGAATCGTGAGGTCAGCCAATTTTACAAGGTAACATCGCCGCGGAGAAGTGACTATGCTTGACCCTGGTAAAATCCTTGTTTCATAATTGAGGAGGGAAGCTGTAGTTCCTGTAAAAATCATGAATTAAAATCAAATTCAACATTATTATAGAAAGAATTACTAATTAATTAATTAGCAACGTAATTAAAAATTACCATAAGAAGTTCCATGGAGTTCATATTGCTGAAGACGAAAGGCAGGGAATTCTCGAGCCCCTAAACAAGTGGGTATTAGAATTGGGAGAGCCAAAATGAAAAAGGTAAGACAGGAAGAACGAAAAAGTTCTGAAACTTCACTTGACTCGAACCACATTATTTTGATTAATTAGTTTTACTATAATTAATTTTATTTTATTCCGAAATCGGAAGCACACGGAATTTGAGTTTGGATTGGATTAAGTTCCGCGGCGTAGATTCTGTGCCGGCTCGGCTGGCAATGCCCCTCTCTCCTATGTCGCAAAGTTTAGGTTTTGGTTTCCTAGAATCTAGACCAGACTAGAATCTAAGAATCTAGTGATATTACACATCGTTCATCCACTTCTAATTGCTACTAGTATTACAGTATCCTTTACCATTACTAGCATTACTATTGTTATAGCATTAGAGATCACAATTTGGATGGACTGGCTTGGCTATTACGTATTGCAGATTATTTCCTGTGTACTGAAAAAACTGATTTAAATTTCTACTGTCGAAATGATTTAACGTAATATATATCTCCTATAGTATCCTGTCAAATGTATACATTTTCAAGGTTGCTTTAAATTTTTAATATTAATAGTACATGAAAGGGGAAGGAGGCAAGAATCAACTAATATCACGTAAATTTTATATGAAAATTACGAAATTCGAGTATAAAGTAGAGTTGCTTTTAATTTCTTGATAAGGAATCTGGGCATTTAAAAGTACGCACACTGTGCATCCAAAACTATAGCTGAGTCCAATGGCCGGCATGGGATTTAAGAATTTAGTTGTCCTTTCACTAAAAATTTATGCAATTAATATTCCATATCTACCAATTTATCTAGAAATATCAGTTTGTCAAAAAATCTGTTTTCTACACGCCGCTTCATTATTAAAATATTTACAGTAATTCCATCCCATTTCCAGTTCAAGTTCAACACAAAAATAACCTTGAAAGTATAAAGAGAAAGGATAAGTCTAACCACCTCTCAGGATTTTTCAACAGTAGTCAATCCACCGTTGGCTTCATACAATCCAACCAGACGGCACACGGCAGTACAACAGTGAGTATAATCTCAGACATTTTTGGAACTGTTTTCAATTTGGGTTGCTATTTCAATGGTTTCAATTTGGATGGTTTCAAATCATTGGTTCAGCTTTATGTCAGGTCAATACATAGCTCAAACTTCGGGAAGTACGTGAAGTCTCGGATGCATTTTTCATTCATTTTTGTCGGTTCGAGAAAAAAGGAATTGTACCTTACATTTCAGACACAGCGAGAATTGTAAAACGAATTGTATTCTTCGTAATCAACATATCTTCAGTACTCCCGGTCATGACCTTTGGACTGGATATATTAGAGTACAGAGAGTCATCGGCTGTAACGATGTTCCTTGGGGAAGAAAATATACAACTTATGTTGGACGTACGGAAAATTAGAACATTTTTCTTGTTTTCACACCTGCCATTGTTGAGTCAATTGTCATGGCTAAACAACTTTGTTACATCATTTTGTACCCGACAAGTTGTACAGCTGCGATCGTACACGGCAAATTAACTAAAAAGATGAGGTCGGTACTAACTAGATTAGTCACTGTGCCCGTAAATTAGCCTAAGAATCCAATTTTATTTTACAACTGAAACAGAAAACCAAGCAGTGAATTCGATTTCTAGGCTTAGAGACGGAAACGGAAGATTTGATCATTGGCTACGGATTTACAAATGGTTGTTTTTGGAACTCGCCTATTCAATCATTATTTGTATCTGACCTCGTATTTCCTGTTGGCTTGACTGTCATAATTATCCTTCAGATCTACACAAATTACCTCATCATTGCCACACCACTCCCAATATTACTCAAAATGTTATTGATTATGATGAACATTTGTGTCGAAGTGGTCACTTATCTCACAGGGCAAGAATCCTCATGCATTGCAGCAAATTCTGAAGCTAGGATTCGTGGATTACAAAATGAAAATTTGGGATTTGTTAACAAACTACGCCTAAAAAGCTGCATGTCCATCAGAGATTCAGAGATGTTGGTTCTCTTTCTTATGTTTCTGAAACGTTTGTTCCAGATTTAAGCATGTTGGTTGTGGGAAAAACTATTGATGTGCTACTTGCTGTTGCTTAAAATCAAATAAAAAGTTTCCATGAAACTATGAATCATTCTGACTCGTAGATTATTTTTTGAGTGAATTACTACAAAGTAAGTATTCGTAGATCCGTACTTGAAATCTTATACAGGAATGAAAAAGAATTCGTAGATTATATCTCAAAGCCACAGGACAGATTCACTCAAGTTCATGAAAATAGATCAGTCTGTTTCTGTTATGTGATCTTGAGATATTGGAGTTAGACTTGACATTTTGCCAACCTCACTCGTTCGTAGCATTTTAATTCTATTTTTGTTTTTCATACACAAGACTTAAGACAAAAAGTAAAGTTCAAGCAAAAAAACCCGATTTCATTCCTGATAGCTTGAGTTTCTTCTTCCTTAGTATTTTATACAATGGCTCAAATAATTACTACGTTTGAATTATTTTTAATTATTGGTTGGACACTAAGCTGGATTCCTTGTCCAATGTCCACGTCCATTCTACAAAATAATTTTACAACTCAACTTCCCATGACCATGAGCACAATTCCGGAATTAGAAATTAATAAAGTTGAGCCATCCAAGTCATCAACCGAATGGGAAAATAAAGCAACAGCAAGACAAAAGTAAAAAAAAATAATTTGTAATTTATTATATTAATTAATTAATGTTTTTTTAGAAGATTAGATGATACATTTCCCTGGTTGATTGGAATACTTGTGGCAGTTTCGTTAATAACAATGGGATGGTGGATTCACAAATGTCACAGGACTACAACTCAAGAAGACGTACAGAATCGTTCTTACCTTTATTCCCCACGAAGTATTAAAGTTTTTTTATAATTAAAAACTGTAAATGCTAAGTTCTGTCCGTCTGACGCAGTAGTTCCGACCCATGATGAAGAAGAATCTCATTCTATAGGAGCAAGACAAAGCGTTAGTCAAGAGAGATACTCATCCGATCCCAGGGGTATTAACATAACTCAGGCTAAACATGTCCTGCACCCGTTAGGAAAGCAGCCATTGACGCCGACCAATTCGTTGCCACTTCGTATGTCCTTGTCGACAAACCTGGGCGAACGACCGACGAGATCGTCTTCCTTCCATGGAAAAACACAGGGGTAATTCGGCTATGAAATATTTTAATTGCAGATTTAACCATTCAAAGTGATTAAGAAAAAACGTTTATTATATTTAGGCCTACTCCTTCATTAAACTGAAGAGCTTCTTTGTCTTGTTGGAAAATTCTAAGGATTCCGTTTCAGTTACGAGCACTCCTGATACACGAATCACTTTCACATTGTAAAATTTACTTGGGTACATCATTAACATGCAATAACATTTTAACGAATAAAATATTTCCATATGCTCAACCCTTAAAAGTTATTTTATTACAATTTGAATTTGCAGACGATTTGATAGGTCTAACAAGCCGTACTCGATCAATCCGAAGCTTGATGTAGAAATTTTTCATCTCGATAGAAGATAAAAAAATTGAGACTAGCTAGAATTGAACCCAAATGACCGATATCGTTCGGATTCCGGCAAAAACTGTTCAAGGTCTATGAGGAACGGAATTCCATGATGACAATTGCAAACGTAAGTAGAAGTGAGATCCACTGAAATGTAAGAACAATGAGAGTTCAGATCAATTTACAAATTTGAATCTATGTTTTCTGCATAATTCATGTCAACTGCTAAACTGTAATGTTAAATACAAATTTTTTTACTAAATATCATGGATAACTCACCGATCCTACAAATTCTGAAGTAATGACAAAGAATCTACCAGCACTGATTCCTACGTTTTTTCCTTGTTGAATTGCAATCATTTCTTTGATGCCGATCGTAGCTCCGCTCCTTTCGACAAACAAATAATTTTTTCTCTGTCCCATCCATGTTTCTAAAGATTGGGCCTGGAATCAGGAAGATTATAATTAAGTTGAAGCTTGTATCGAAATACATGTCAATATAAAAGCTAAATTCTTATCGTACCTTCTGATTTACCATCGCTGCCAAGATTATAAAGATAAACAAATTTGCAAAATAAAGAAGAACACGGATGAGGATTAGAGTGCTCGAAGGATTCAGCAAATCAAGAAAATCTGTAACAAAATATGGAAGTGCCCCAAGTGTTTGTCCCAATACGCAAAGTCCAATCACATTATTCAGCCCATTCACCAATTCCTGAATCATGTCATACTCTTCCAATATTGCACAGAAATCAAAAGTAGAACTGGAGACAGGAGACGATTGGCTTTCACTCCCAGTGGGACTGCCTTTTTCTATTGCATGATTTAATATATTTTCCTTTGAAATATTTTCTAATTCCATTTCGAACTCTTGAACGTAGGCTAAAAGAAGGAGAGCACAAATGATAAGAAACATGTCTCCAAAACTCAAAAAAACATTATCTGCGTAGATAGCCAATACATTGAAGATCGCAAAGGCAATATTTGGTTTTGATCTTTGCTCAATAATAAAAGTTGAATTTGAATTAGTCGTTATGAATATAAGTTCTTGCCCTTTCTGGCTCCACATTTCCAACAATCGTTCCAAATTCCAGGAGCATTTTCTCACATCTAGCCAGTATGCTATTACGAGGGAAGCTAATGCATAAAATGCCGTTACTATCAGCCATAGCTCCACCTGGATTAAATTTTAGTCATAAAATACTTACACAATTTATTTAATTCATTTTTTGTACCTGATTTCTTCCGAACCAATTCCGAGATTGAACGAGACACGATTTCCTTTTGCTGCCTATTTTTT
The DNA here is from genome assembly GCA_009869925.1 of Thalassaphorura encarpata. NCBI lineage: Eukaryota > Metazoa > Arthropoda > Collembola > Poduromorpha > Onychiuridae > Thalassaphorura > Thalassaphorura encarpata. The sequence continues at coordinate 11,832 of WJEZ01000986.1, read as the reverse complement.
CACAATATTGCCTAGCCAGTTTCAATTGAATAACAATATGTTTTGTGTTAAACCAAAAGGCGTGGAAAATTGCTCCAACATAAAGTATTAACCCAGTTGCCCTAGCCAGCAAAAAATATTCCTCGGGCTCAAGTTCATGTTTCTTGATAGTCACGGCTTTTGATTCATTTTCTCTGAGTTCAGACATTCTTATGAGAATTGTCAAAATCGCGTACATGATGCATACAGCCTAGAAATTTTAAATTACATAAACTTTTACTAAATATTAAAAAAGAGTTTCATAATTTGACTTTACCCACCATCTGGAACCAATTGCAGCTAGCTTGATAGTGTCCGTCTTGATTAACATCAAATCTGCTTGGACAAATTCCAAAATAATAACACACGCGGAGATAGCTGTCAAAATATTTAAGAGAAATTGAGCCTGGGGATATGGTTCCTGGGATTTTATTATTAACATTGATCACTGGCTTGTTTCCCATTTCTATACTATCTTCACTCATGTCGTTTATCGCTAATCTCATTTCTCATCTCAAGTAACACAGTGATGATTCTTAACTACTTTTCTGAAATTCGACTAAAAAACTTCAGAATTCCTCATGTCGAGGTGTATTATGCAATGGTAGTCTCGTCGACTGGAATCTGGACCAAGTCTGGAAGTCAAAGCAAGTGAGCAAGAAACTGAGAAAATTATACGGGAAAAGTTGTTTCTGCACTCTCTTGTAATATATTTAATTTCGATTCGTTGCACGTATTCCTACATTTCGTAATTTGCAAATGATAATGAAGAAAATAAACAGAATAAATAACCATGATAAACTTTCCGAGACGAGACAAACAGGAGCGATATGAGAATATTTTCCGAACACAATTTCATGCAATGATTCTTTCGATGCGAATTTTTCTGTTAGATCAGTAGTTTAATTAATTTTAGATATCATAATGCTATATTCGTCTAACATTAATTTAAAAAACTTGGATTGCTAATCACTGTCTTAATTGAGTTTTCAAAGCTAAAATAGTTTTACAATACAATTTGGGATATTTTCAAGCCCGACTGCGAAGACAATTTTACGTTGCTTCATGAATTGTGATGAGAATATTGACGAGTGTAGAAATAATGATGGCAAAATATTCTACTGGAGTTAAATTCGTTATGTTGTAGAAAGCTCCGACTTTAAATGCGAAAGGTTGACAAGCCAATCCGTATTTTCTCACTGACTTATCAGTCGAAGCATATCTGAGCCTATCTGTAATCAATTTGGATCCTTCGTGTATTTTCCCAGCAATGACAAATATTATGGCCAGGACGAGACCAAGGGCAAGAGAGCATGTGATCACGAATCCTCCAACAAAATGATCAATTTTATCCATTTGACTAATTCCAATTGTTGCACCAAAAAGAAGAGTAAAGCTCATCGTTAGTTTGAAGATGGGAAGAAACATGACTCCAAATCCTCTGTGATACATTGTGTTTAGGATTTTGAGCCTGTGGTATTTGCAAACAAGTTTTGTACAATTATCCTTTCTGATACCACCGTCATTCAAATTTCTGTAAAGGTCACGGTCAAATATAAAATGACAACAAATGTGTATCAATTTCTTGGTCTCAACTTACCCGCGAAGCAAGAACAAAGAATTCCGTGCAGTTTCGATGTACAAAATATTAAAGACGCATTCGATTCCAAATTGTAGCCAGGGCATTACATGAAAAAAATATTCGTAGAAGAAAAATCCAAGTTTTACAAAAAAGTATTTTTGAATATCATGATCCAAAAATGCGAAAACAAATCGGCGATGTGTAGGGAACATCCAAAACATACCAGCATGAAAGGCAGCATTGAGGAATGCAACACAATGGAGCATAATTGACACCTTGTCAATTATTTTCCATTTTTGAGCAATTCGAGAACGTTCTTCCACATTTCCTGTTAAAGAAAAAGTAAAAAAAAAAAATATACTAAGAAAAAATAGTTCATACCTCGTTGATAAATAATGAACATTTGATTCATCACATCAACAATTGTTTCGGAATAAGATAGAAAATGCAGATTATAGCTGGCGACGACAGAGTAGCCAAGTGCCCAGAATGCATGAAGAAGACATTCGAGAAAATCCTTCTTTTGAAAATAGATTGGGTGATAAAACACAAAATCCGTCCATAAAAAAATACCAAATAAAGTAGTGACAATCGTTGAAGTTCTGAAGAATAGGCGTCTCCAAGAAGATTGAATTAATTTCATCCTATACTCTCCACATTGTTCTCGGCTCAGCTTGAACGGAATGAAATTTAAACGTGAGACAAAATTTATAAATATCATTGAGTGTTTTAAAGGATTTTGAATGAAATCGGATGAATTTTTTGATTCCATTTTAAATATGACACTATCTATATGCGGGTTCATGAGATACTGGGAAGAAAATGGACAAAAAATTCATATTTAGTAAGAAATTGAATTCTGTTTGCAAATATCAAAGTATTTTAATTGATGCAATTACTCTAGCCGAACAAACACTTTATTTTTTATACCAAAGGATCAGAGGTGAAAATTGATCTAAGAAACCATATTGTGAGGTATACACAGTAGTAATTAAGTAAATTGAGATGGTACCACAGTAGGTAGTAGAGGCAATTATCAATGTAGTAAATACGTTCGTTCGGCTGATTGAACGTATTGGAAAAAGTTTAATACAGAATAATTGCGCTGAAGGTCGATATTACGATGGCAAACAAATTTACTAGGAAACAATTTGAAAGTGAATAATGTAAATCGAGCAAAACACAAAAAATCACTAGTCTTCTATCTATAGTTCACAAGATCTATTGGTTGGGAACGTCGACTTTTTTACTCAGAGAGTTCATTCCTACGAATTTTACTTAGAAAACACCCACTACGAAGATTTCCATCTTAATTATTTGTTGAATCGCACGAACAAGTCTTCTAGTTCTACCATACCTCTTCAACAACATCTAAAAATTGATAACAATGAAAGAAAAAATAGTAAGGTCACAAAAACTAGGATTCCAATCACTCCATCCATGATTTGTGCCATTTTATGCAATTCTTCGATCATCCTAGCATGCTAACTAAGTTGGATATCTTATGAAAATAATTTTCAACTTCAAGGATCCAATGCAAATCAATTAGAAATGAATTCCTTTGATACAAATTCTTGAATATAAAGCAAAAGCAAAATGGTGTTTATAGGAAACTTAAGTCAAAACTTAACAAATTAATACAAACTAATAATGGGCTGGCATATGTAGACTTTATGGATAATTTTACGATGCCTCATGAACGGTGATGAGAATGTTGACGAGTGTGGAAATTATGATAGACAAGTATTCAATAGGAGTCATATTTGTTATATTGTAAAAAGCTCCAATTCTAATTGCAAATGGTTGACAAGTCGCTCCGTATTTTCTCAATGCCTTATCAGTTGAAGCATATTGGAGCCTATCTGTAATCCATTTGGATCCTTCATGTATTTTCCCTGCAATGACAAATATTATGGCCAGAACGAGACCAAGGGCAAGAGAGCATGTGATCACGAATCCTCCAACAAAATGATCAATTTTATCCATTTGACTAATTCCAATTGTAGCTCCAAAAAGAAGAGTGAAGCTCATGGTTAGTTTGAAGATGGGAAGAAACATGACGCCAAAGCCTCTGTGATACATCGTATTCAGAATTTGGAGCCCACGGTATTTGGAAATCAGTTTTGTGCAATTATCATTCTTGACTTCTCCGTTATGAATATTTCTGAAAACGCCAAGGTCAAATTGTGTCAACTTTTTGGCTTTGCTTTAACCTCATCTTACCTGCGAAGCATGAACAAAGAATTCCGAGATGTCTCGATGTACAAGATATTAAAAACACCTTCAATTCCAAACTGTAGCCAAACCATTAAGAAAAAGCAATATTCGTAGATGAAAAACCAAAATTTTATGAGTAAGGCTTCTTCGAATGTCAGGATCCAAAAATGAGAAAATAAAACGGCGATGTGTTGGGAACATCCAAAACATGCCAGCATGGAAGGCGGCATTTAAGAATGAAACACAATGAAGCATCAACTATACCTTGTCGACTATTTTCCATTTATGCGAAATTTGGTCACGTTCTTCTACATTTCCTAAAATAGAAAGAGTTTGTATATGTGCGTATCCATCACAGCTTTTCCTCAGAGACTAGTGAATCAATTTTCGTCAATGATAATTTAAAATTTTCATAATTGTCGGGGCCTTACATTATAATTAGTTATGGTAGATCAATTTAACCTACGCAGCAGGGAGGAAAAACTTGGTAATTTCTTTCTGAATAAGAAATTATTAACCTTAAAGCCCAATGTAGTTTTGGTTTTTCCAGTCTAGCGTCTTTTATGAGGACTTTACACTTACTATTTAGCTGACTTTGTTTTATAAATACAGTTTGAATCTATAAACCGATCTGGATACATCAACATTTTGCACATTTTCTAGAGGCGTATTTCAGGCTAGTTCGTAGTATATACAGTGACAGATTTACACAAATTAAATTATTTCATACCTCGTTGGTAAATGGTAAACATTTTGATTCATCACATCAACAATAGTTTTAGAATAGAAGAGGAAATGGAGGTTAAAGCTTGCAATGACAGAGTAACCAAGTGCCCAGAACGCATGAAGTAGGCATTCTAGGAATTCTTTCTTTCGAAAATAGATTGGATGGTAAAACAAAAAATCGATCCAGAGAAAAATACCAAACAAAGTTGTGGCAAATACTGATGTCCTGAAAAACCAATTTCTCCAAAAAGATTTGATCAATTTCATTCGATATCCCACAGCGTGATCTCGGTCTAGCTCAAAAGGAGTGACATTCAAGTATGTGACAAAATTTATAAAGTGCATTGTATGCTTCAAAGAGTTTTGATTAAAATTTGATAAAATATTAGGTTTCATTTTATCTGAAAGAACTTTTGACTCGGTTTGATTTAAAGTAGTTTTAGATTCTATTTTTTCGGACACAATTTCAAATTCTATTTTATCTAATGGACATCTAGATTCCATTCAAAACTAAAATATGTCGACCGCTTTCAAGAATTTCTGAAACCACTAAGATAAAATTATGGCCCAAAACTTTATAATTGACTTGGTTTTATAGGGAAACGTCGTTTGGTCAATAAATTACTATTTTATGCGAGCGAATTGTTAATGCTAAATAAACAAATTATATATAATTTCTTCTATAGTATATCAGAGGTTTCAAAATATTAGTCCGTAGGGAAAATCTATATGTAGACGCTAGTTTAGTGAGCGCTAGAGTAAGCAATTAAATAAATTGTGAGGGTGTCATTAAAGTCAATGTTAACAAAAGCGTAGCTTTAAACTGGCTTGACTTATTGGAAAATTTAAACTTAAATTAACAATAGTTTAGAATGGAGCTCCGAAATTATGTTGATGATCGAATTTCCATGATGACAATTGCGAATATTTAGAAGAAGGGAAATCCACTGAAATGTATATATAAAATCACTCGTGTTCAAATGGTATGAATAATTGAGATAATTTCTATTTGTACTCACGGAGCCGACGAATTCGAAGGTTATTACAAAAACTCCGCCTCCACGGATCCCCACGTTTTTTCCTTGCTGAATTGCGATAATTTCTTCGATTCCTATCGTCGCTTGGCTTCGCTTGATTAATAAATAGTTTCTTCTTTGTCCCAACCAGTGCTGGAGAGTTTGAGCCTGTTATAAAGTTGATGGTCAAAAAGTCAAAGATCAGAGGATCAAATCGAAGTTTTTAAAATGTTACCTTTTTGTTAACCACTGCTGCCACTACTACGAATGTTATCAAGTGAATAAAATAAAGAATGACGCTGACCAAAGTTATCGTAGTTGGAGAACTCAACAACTTTAGAAAATCGGTGACAAAGAAAGGAAAAGATGCAATGGCTAACCCCAAAACCATAATTCCAATCACACCATTCAATCTATCTATGATTTGCGTAATTTGGTCAAATTCTTCGAGAAGGTCAGAGAAATTAAAATTTGGAGTTTCACAGCTTTGGTTTTCGCCTTCAATAGATGGATCTGTAGCAAACTCTTCAGAAATAAGTTCTAGTTTTGATTCGAACTCTTGAGCATAGACCAAAAGTAAAATGGCACTTATGAGAAGAAACATGTCGCCAAGGGCTAAATACACGACTTCTGCATAGCAGGCTAAAACATTAAATACTATAAATGACATGTCTGATATCGTGTGTGTCTGGTTCCCTGTTTTCTGGTTCGTCGATAGAAATAGTAACCCTCTTCCATATTGATTCCATTCCTCAAGTAATTCTTCATTGTTCCAAGAAGATTTCTCAACATTCAATAAATATTCGGTGGCTAAAGATATTGCGATGTAAATTCCGCATATTGTAAGCCAAATCGAAACCTAGAATCAGGCCAATGTTATTATGAAATAAAAATTTCGGTATAATTTAATGGTACCTGATTTTTTTCCAAGAAATTATTCGATGACAATTTGTTAAACCTGTGATTTCTCTCTTGAAGTCTTTTTTTCTTAGTAAAACGTGTAGCAAGGTTCAAAAGTGTCACTATATTTTTAGCATTGAACCAAAATGCATGAATAATTGTTAAGACATAAAATAATTGTCCAAATTCCTGTGCCAGCTGAAAATACATTTCATGATGATGATCTCTATAGTTTCCATCGCCAATTCCTCCTCGGATAAGCCTCAATTCGTAAATTCGCACAAGAAGAGTAAATAATGCGTACAGGAAACAAATGACCTGCAAATATTAATAATAATACGTATGAAAATGAGTGCTTGCTACTTTAGCTTCATTTTCCTTATCATCTAAGCATACCTTTTGAAACCAATCTTGCCAAGCCTCATAGTATCCATCCAAACTAATTTCGTATTTGTTTGGACAAATTCCTATGTAATAGCACAGACGGAGAAAGTAATCCAAATATTTTAATGAAACGGAGCCAGGGCTAGTGCCAGGGTCAGGTGAAGATGAAGGTGGATTAAATTCTGAGATTCCATTCGGAATCGCATGGATGATTGTTTCCATTTTCATGTTTTTAAAAATATAGATTTTCTTCTAAAGCCCTAATTTATTAGAACGAATGAAAAATTATTATGAAAATTTAACACTTCAATCCTTCTTGACTACTACTTTTGCCCGACTCTGCTCTGAATCGTCTTATCTCCGAATTCGGTTGAATAAAAGAGAAAGAAATGCAAATGGGATTAAATTAAGTAAGTCACCCAGCATCATGTCATGTTCTACCACCTCCATAATAATGAGAATGGAAAAAGGAAGGCAGCTATTTCATATCCTATGTGCTTTGCATACAAAGCAATCATGAAAAACAGAATTAATTAAATAACGTAAATTTCCTCATCAAGATAAATTCGTGACAAGATTGACAATGAGAATATTTTATATACCAAAGGACGCTGACGATATAAGAAAAAATTCATGAAGTATAATTTTTTCGTTTCCATTCTTTACTAATAAATTCCCAGACTTAATTTCATGAAATTTTGAGAAATGTAATGTATTATTTATGAAAATTACGGAAAGAATGAATTTATTGACAGGAGGAATTAAGGCGATGAACGGAATTCCATGATGACAATTACGAATGTCAACAAAAGAGATATCCACTGAAACCCAAAAAATAAATTATAAATTGGCTAGATTGAAAATAGAATAATGAATAGGAGGTCGACGTACGGAACCAACAAATCCAAATGTGATCACAAAGAACCCAGAAACACTGATCCCAACATTTTTCCCTTGTTGAATTGCAATGACTTCTTCCATCCCAAGTGTTGCTCCTGTTCGTTTGACTAAACTATAATTTTCTCTTTGTCCCATCCAAGTTTCAAGTGCTTGTATCCTATTAAAATGTGCATTAGACAGAATAAATATTAGTTAAGGTGAACACTAATTTTCAAGCTGACCTTCTTGTTGACCTTAGCCGCAAGCATAATGAACATCATTAAATGAATAAAGTAAAGTAAAACTCGAACAAGAACAATCGTACTAGGGGGATTCAGAAGGTTGAGAAAATCATTCACAAAGAATGGAAGTAGATCCAAGGGTTAGTCCAAAGACAAGAAGACCAATCACTTGGTTCAATCCATTCACAACTTTCACTAAATGATCAAATTCTTCCAATATGTCACCAAAATAAAAATTAGGTCTTGAAAGTGAAGATCTGGAAAAATCCATGTTATATGTACACTTTCTCCTGGATTTCTCCTCAGTCGAAATTTTACTCAATTTCGATGCAAATTCCTGAACACAAACTAAAATGAGAATAGCACTGATGATAAGAATGGAGTCTCCCATGCAAAAGTACACATCTTCAGCAAAGTAGGCTACTGTACAGAACACTCCAAATGCAATGTCTATTGTTGAAAGGTCACGGCTCATTGTTAAATTAGAATCTGCTATATTCGTCGCAGGTATAAATAAAATCCCACGACCTTCCTGGACAAAACTCTGGAATATTTCTATAAAATGCCAGGAAAACTTGCCACCAATGTCTCCAAAAACTGTAGTTAATGATAAAATAGTATAAATTCCACAGCCAATGATAGCTAGTGCGACCTGGAAAATAATTATAGGGCTTAAATTAATGTAGAAATTAAATAAAACGAGATGGTATGACCTTTACCTGATTCCTTTTCAAGAAGTTTACTTTTGAATTTCCATCATCGACAGAGTTTTGCCAATACATGTCTTGCTTGTTTCCAAATCTTGATGCAAGGTTTAAAAATCTACAAATATCTTCAGCGTTGAACCATAACGTGTGTAAAATTGCTCCAACATAAATGAGTAGTCCAATTTCCCTTGCTGCTGTGAAATATTCTACCGGTATCTAGCTGTTTCTTTTCATCTGTTCCTTTGACTTGTCTCAATCCATAAATTCGAATCAAAAATGTTAAAAGCGCGTAAATGAAGCAAATTCCCTGAAAATTTTATTGAAAGGAAAATATTAAAAATTAAAAGAAATGTTTATGTAACTTTAAAATACCGTTTGGAACCAATTTCGTTGAGACTCATAGCACCCACGATAGTCTGGTTTGTATCGATGTGGACAAATTCCAATGTAATAAGTCAAACAAAGAAAACTTTCCATGTAACGCAATGGTATTGACTTATTAGAATTGAAATTGGAAGCAGTTGTTGGCATTGGTGGTATTGATGCCCGATTGGAATATTGCGAAACAAATTCCGATCTTTGATCAAACGAAAAATTTGACATTTTCTTAAAATTTTCTGAACCTGTATCCAAAATTAAAAATTGTTGGGTATTCTTCCAGTAAGTTATTCTTTCAGCTCGTCTAAAATTTATTGAAAGGAAAATATTAAAAATTAAAAGAAATGTTTATGTAATTTTAAAATACCGTTTGGAACCAATTTCGTTGAGACTCATAGCACCCACGATAGTCTGGTTTGTATCGATATGGACAAATTCCAATGTAATAAGTCAAGCAAAGAAAACTTTCCATGTAACGCAATGGTATCGACTTATTAGAATTGAAATTGGAAGGAGTTGTTGAAACTGGTGGTATTGATGCTCGATTGGAATATTGCGAAACAAATTCCGATCTTTGGTCAAACGAAAAATTTGACATTTTCTTAAAATTTTCTGAACCTGTATCCAAAATTAAAAATTGTTGGGTATTCTTCCAGTAAGTTATTCTTTCAGCTCGTCTCGAATGACTGATTCACTCAAGAGTCACGACTGACTGCGCTGCAATGTAATTGTCATGTCCAGACAGTCGCCAAAACTAGCCAGCTATTTTTTGTTATTTTTCAATCGTGCAAATAAATAATGAGTTAATGAGTAAAATTTATGCACAAAAGTTGTTTTACACGCAAAAATTAAACCCACTTCGTGCTTACAATATTTATTCAACAAGTCACCTGTGCTACGCACGCTGTACTGTAATTACAATAAGAACAATAAGTAAATTAGATTTTTTGTAATATTAACAAGCATATTTGTCTAATTTTCCTGGAAAGAGAGAAAAATTAGGATTAATTACAATTCTGCAGGATTCAGCAGTTTTTGTTTTACAAAATCATTTCTTCTCTATTTTTTAACATTTATTAGGAATATTCCATTGTCTTGCATTGGTAATAATGCAAAATGAATGACTAACTCAATACAATAGTTATAAAGAATGCAACTGAATTTGTAAAATTATGTTAGTCTAAATCCTTGAAGGAAATGCTCAGAAATGACTTCAAAGTTTCAGGCTAAACCATCAAGAAATTTTCAAAAGTAATGACAAAGCTTGGTAATTGAGATACTTGTTTTATTTTCATAATCATTTATATGACTAAAGCTATGAAACGTTTCCAAAACATTATGCTATGAGGATGAACGGAATTCCATGATAACAATTACAAATATAAGAAGGATCCACTGAAATAAGCAGAAAACGAACGAGTCATATTAAATTAGATTAAACTTGACTAATTATTAATTTGCAAAAACAAATAAAAACCTAACAAACCCAAATGTGATCACAAAGAATCCAGCAGCACTGATCCCAACATTTTTTTCCTTGCTGAATTACAATCATTTCTTCTACAACCAGGATTGCTCCACTTCGTTGTACCAAAGTAATATTTTCTCTTTGTCCTATCCAGTTCTCTAAAGCTTGTGCCTAGAGGTAGGTCAGAGGTCAGACAATATATTCTCGTATATTTATTTACTAATGACATAATTGACATATCTAAATCTAAATTAACCTTTTTACTGACATTTTAGCTGCTAGCATGATGAACACGATTAAATGAATAAAATAAAGCAAAACTTGGAGAAGAATCATTGTACTTGGGGGATTGACCAGATTAAGGAAATTATTTACGAGAAATGGCATAGATCTTAGTGTTAATACAAATACGAGGTGACCAATTATTTGGTTCAGCTTATTCACGACTTTCACTATGTGATCAAATTCTTCCAATAGGTCAGCAAAATAAAAATTAGGCTTGGAAGATGATGACCTTGAAAAATCCGTCAGGCAATTACACTTTCATCGAATTTTCTGTTAGGCCAAAATTTTAACTAATTTAGCTTCAAATTCCTGAACACAAACTAAAAGCAGGATGGCTCATATCATTAGCAAGGTGTCTTCTATGCACAAGTACACGTTTTCAGCAAAATAACTTGTCGTAGTAAGAACTACCAATGCAACATCTATGGTGGAGTGGTCATGGGTCAACGTAATATTTGAACTGGTTGAATTCATTTTGAAAAAGTATTTCTCGACCTTTAGCAGAAAAACCCTGGAAAAATTTCTTCCAACCCCAATTAGCCTCTGAGCGAACAACCTCAGAGTCTGTCGAATCGCTGGCTCCAATTTTGTGTTCAATCATTCCTGAAATTTCTTCCACTATGAGCAGCAAGAGAATAGGAATTACGAAAATCTTCATAGGTTTCTGAACCGTGTGCCAATGAGGAGGACTTGGATTTGATTTTGAAGGAACTGGATCTAAGTTTACTCTGTACGGGGTGACCTACATTTACATTCATTTATGACCATGACCTGTTGAAACTCCGTACTCTAAAAAATTACAAAGCTTTGAATTTTAAGTACCCATTGTATTTCACTATGATACCACGTCCGTATCAGACATACAATCCAGAACAATACTAATGACTAATAAAATAACAAATCATTAGATAATAATTAATCATGTACGCGTGAATTGCTGAATTGATGATACATTTCTGAATCATTCATATATTTCATGGATTTATGGAAGGATTTGGGTCAATTAGCATTTTGGAAGATTCATCCGTCT
>WJEZ01000985.1:0-20865 GCA_009869925.1 Thalassaphorura encarpata | reverse complement strand
TTCAAATTCCAAGTAGCAAATGCAATCGATACAACTAACTATTCCAACAAGACAATACGAGGTTGAGTGCAAAAACCTAATCGAATATACATGTCTTTCTTCTACATATATAAACTGAATTGGGAAATGAGTAAAAACCAGCAGACTTTATTTTAAAAATGAAACTGAACTGACCAAATTTTCGATTAACCCTTCCCTTAGATTTATCTACACTACCATTTCTATTTTTCTGCACATGTCCAAAAATCCTTTCCAATTTCGTGCTAAAGTTGGCGTCAGGCATAACTCATAAACGAAGATGAAAGCTTTTAAAAAACCATGCGTCGTGACATGCTCTTCCTATTCTAATTCGAGACTTTCATTCCATTTCCTTCTATTCTACACTTTTTGAGCATTTGAGTTGAACAAAAACAAAATATAGACATTCTACAATTCTGCTCCCGGACTTTACACATTATAATAGACACATCAACTTTGACTGTGTATTCACAAGGGCATGGCATGGCAAGGCAAGGTTTAGCAATTCCTTCTTTGAATCACTCACGTACGTACAATCATGTCCACAAGTCTTCATCATGTCTTGTCTTGCCCTTAATTCAGATGCAATTCTCTTTAATCACGATCCCAACTCATACTGTACTGCATGCACTAAAGGTAGGGTAAGACACGTTGAGAGCTATGATTAGACGAAGATGACGAGAATGACAACCTCATTCAGTTTCAGATCCGATATCATCTATCGCGCTATTCGTCGTCTAACTACTTGAAGTTATCTTGTCTTGCCAATTCTTTGGCTATTTAGCACCGTGCCTGTTCTTGAGATAAGGTGAAAATACCACTAATCACACACTGCACTGAACATTCGTAAGGGATAGGAAAAGACGTCGGGGGTAATTAGGCGCTAATTAAGCACTGCAATTAATTATCATGTAAATATTAAAGAATTATCGAGGTACGTCATTGGGCCATAAATCATCCATTTGCACTAGGAATGTCCAATCTAGAAAATTCGACATTTTGACGAAAATTTAAGTAGTACCGAAATAAATTGGGTAAATTTTAATCAAAGAAGAAGGAAAGTGGAAGCCTGAAATACGGCTACAGGCCATAAAAGGCAAGAATTTACCACGATGAAAAAAATTTGAAACCATTCACATTTTATTGATTGGAAATCTGGCGAATAAAATAAAAGTGATGAACCTAATTTCATTCTCGAATGGAGAACATGGAAGACACGCTCACAGCTTGAAGGAGCTGCAGTCAGGCCAGGAATGACTTAGAATTTCTTTGATGAGAACAAACAGACTAGGCTTTAGACTGGCTAGATAGACAACAAGGGTCATTGCTGCTTCTGCTTTGAGTTGAGTTGACGACCTTAATTAGACATTTATGACACGATGTGACCCAAAGAACTTGAAGCCTTACAAAGACACACAACAAATCTTTTTGCAGCTCATTCCATTCCATTCCATCCTTCGTTAGTAACTCACGGACTAATCACAAAAAAAGCTCATTCATCTTACTCCGTTCTGTTCCATATGTACAAGTACTAGTACTACTACGATCAAATTCCAACATAAAAAACATTGCATTCCTTCACTGACCACTCTCGAACTCGAACTAACCCAATATCAATTGTAATGAAGGTTTCAACAAAATCAGCTGATGGTAACAATGTAACAACATGCCACAGATCAGATTTGGACAAAATCGGTACTGGTTTGCTCCAATTTAAATCAAGAAAGAACTTTCTAATTACAGAGGCTAGGAAATCCGAAGATCTTGAACTTGGACTCTGTATAATTTCGTAAAGTTCAGAACAGTTGGTTGGACCAAGATTTCCCAATTCTCCTTCATCCTACTTCAAAAGACAAAATTTTTCGCTAAATATCTCCGAGTAACCCCAAACTTTCCTGACATGACGGACAAAATAAGTTAGGCATCTCTAGTGTGATCTAAATTTTGAAAATCATTGAAATTTCTTAAAAATCTGATCAGAAATATTAAAAAATGCAACATGAGCCAACCCTTATAGAAATTTTCATTCGCAAATAGTCATAAAAATCAAAGAAGAAGAGATGAACGACATTAAGAACGACAATTTTAAATTGCTTAGTATCATATCATATCGTCGCATGATCATTGGACCATATATTAGCACAGCGATAGCACTCATCACCAGTCCCTGCTGAGGAAGCAGCAACAACCCCAGCAAAAGAGGAAAGATAGATCCATGTAATTCTTCAAAGGCTTTCTAACGGCTCTCCGCAGCAAACAAACCTTTCCTTCCTTCTCTTCACAACTTTCAGTTGAGTTTGACTCCTTGGCCACGACAGACGCTTGACTTGACAAGAGTGCCTTTGTCTTGTTCTTGTTTTTACACGCCACGCCATGACATACTACTACGCAGGAGGTCAGGGACAAAGTGGACATTTTAGCTCCAGCACTAATATCAAAATGATTCGTACTCTTCTTATCATCAGTTCGGTTATTTTGCTCGTCTCTTGTTCCATGACCTCAGCGGCAGCAGGAACTGGAAGTCGGTCGAGTACTCGAATTTCAAGCCGGAGTGCTAGTAAAACTCAAGGACAAAATGTAACTGCGGGCAGTGCTAAAAAATAGTGTACTCAGAGTTCCTGGAGATTTACAAGCCGTTTATAGTACGAAAGGGAAAAGTGTAAAGACACATAATAAGCATAGAGGTTCCAGGGGACCAATGAATGCTGGAAATGTTACTTCTGTCAATGGAACAACATCTCAGCCGGATGTCGAGGTCAGCAGTGACCCTGGGAAAAGTTTGAATTTAGCGAAGGCTGGGCCTAAGGTAAAATTTTAAGTTTTATACTGACATCACACATGTACCCAAAAATAACAAAAAAAATAAGTCGTTGGACGCCACATGCGTCCACATGCGTGCATAATGAGAAATGCCAATATAAAATGACCCTAAGGATAGGTTTATTACAGCACGAGCACGACCTGATAAAACTTTAATTTTTGAGTTCACGTTGAAAAAATTCGCCTACTTTTCGTTGTCAATGCAAAGTTCACATTGTAGAATAATCACTCCGTTCATCCTGTATGAGGGAAAGGTCACAAGCCATAAAATCAATAAAACGTTACAAATTAAAAGTCGAATGATGATAGCTCAAATTGCACTAGTAGTCATAAAATTCAAGATGATACAAATTTAGAGGACATGTTGGCATTGAATTTGCAAAAAAGGAAAGAATTGAATTGCAATCAGAGCAAGAACACGATCCAGAGCTTAAGTTCCTCAGATCACAGATTTACAGAAATTTAACTTTCTCCAGCCAAGCTGGCCAAAGAACCAACTTGAATTTTATAGGGAATGGTAACACAAACGAAATCCCGTTAAGTTAAGTGTAAGTCGTGCGGGTAAAACTCTTCTTGTCCCTATAATTAACTTAAGTACTTAACTATCCCGAGTCTTGAATCCTGCTGGGATTTGGGATTCTATTTTGAAATTTCCTTTTACTGTACTTTGCTCTGCACCTGTATTCAAGATTCACCTGTCGCATTGCATTTACATTTTGCAACATCAAATTACACTTTCAATCCCATTCTCATTTTTATGAATATCCGGAAGACACGGTGGATGTGGACGTGTCCTCCGTCGTCCTGTGAGCCCTTGCATGAGTTTTCGGGACAATTCAATCTCCTTTCTTCTCCCAAATTTAAAAGCAATGACAATGACAAAAACTCGACGACAATGGGAAGAAGAAGACCATTCAAGGGTTAAAGACATTTTTAGCAAGGCAATACGCAAGGCAAGGGAGGATTAAATAAAACTTTACAATACGGGAATAGACAGGAACGGGAATGAATCACTTGCATTTCCTACTTGAGCCAAGCCGTAAGCCAGTGACGAGATTAAGATCTTCACGTTTTACCACTACACACACAGGCAGCACCTTCATCACCTTTCATTTTCCGAATTTTCAAATAAAAATCACAAACTTTGTCGTGACAGTGAGTGAAAAAGTAGAAGTAGATACAATCACACCCTCCACCTTTCCCTAAGCTTCTTGTAGCGAAAGTTTTTGTCAAAATTTCTTATTCAAGGATTATTCGAACAATGTATTGACAAATGCCAAAAATGTTTAACAGCCCGAGCACGGATTAATTGTAGAAAATCAGTCAAATCAAGTATTGCACTTGTTAGAATGCAAATACACGCATGAAGCGTTTGACCTTCATTGACCTATCGTAATGATTACTTGATTGACTTGCTGGTTGCGTGCTATGCTTTTCTCTTCATATGCAAGGAAAAGAAAGTGACTTTCTACTTTCAGTTCTCATGTTTGTGGCTAAGGTGAAATTCTATATTCAATTACATTACAATCATTACGATCAGAAATTATAGCTCTCCCTCATATGCAAGTAACTGAAAAATGGGTGATTGATTTTTCTGTACTTTTCTTAAGAAAAATAACAATTTTTTGTCGAGCCGGCTATTATAGTCGCAAATTTTTTTTATCTCAAATCTAGATCAGAACAATCCAATCGTATTTATTTTTGCTTGCTCAGAAATAACAAGATCGTTTCCTATCGTGCGGCAGGCAATGGCAATTGGCAATGGCGGTAGCAGTACAGTTAACAAACGAGTCAAAGGAACTTTAATTTTTCAATAACATCTTCAGTAGTACCGTGAGCCGCCCGTCCGTAAATTACTTTACGTTGTTCCGATCGGCGGGGATGCAAAAATCCGTCAAATAAATGCATTTTACATGAACATGAAATGATTTTTGCAGTCAGAGAAGTGACATTTCCATTCAGTTCCGCTCTGTTGCACACAACACAGCATAGCATTGCACTTTGCTTAGAGTGCCGAGTGCCTTGTTGAAAAATCCGCAAAAATAATCATAATGGTCTCATAAAAACTCCTCTCCTGCTGCAAGTAGTAGTAGTTGTTAAGGACTGTTACTTTTCTGCCAAAGCCAAGTTGAAGAACCGAGTTTAAGTTTAAGTAGGCCCAGTCAAGTTAAACAATTGTGAATATTTCCCTTTTTGAACGAAAAGAGTTTTTATAGGCAAAAAAATTCTTGGATTATTCTTTCCTTCCCTTCTCTACATTTTCCCTCAAGACTCCTGGGCTCGTTATGAAAAATCATCTTGTCTGTCTACGACGATGAGATGAAACTTCCGTGAAATATGCGTATAAGCAGGAGCGGCAACAGGCAGGAATAAAATATTAGGGAATCATAGTGCAGCCCAAGAAACATCCGTCCGTCAAAAATTTCATTTCCCTTTCAAAACTAAAGAAAAAGGAAACTAACTTTCCAGATGACCTCCGCCGGCCAACAGAATTCTCATTTTTCAAACGGGTGGTCAGCCTGATCGAAAAAATCATGCACACTCATCTAAAAATTCGGCTTGTCAATAGAAAGGAGTCATTTTCAGCATACATGCATTCCACAATGTCAATTTCAAAGAATACCTCAAAAGATAAGGAAAATTACAATATTAGCAAAATAAACTCTTCAATTTTCATGAATAAGACGTTGGGAATGCGTGGGGAGCCTTCTCCTTCAACGCTAACGCTAATGAGCGTAATAATAATATTATTATTACAAATTATCAAGAGTTCAAGCTGTCTGCGCAGCCCAACCTCTTTTCGTCATTCATTAAATGATGCCTTCATCAGTTCTTTCAACACTCAATCTTTTCTTTACTTCCTTTCTTCCGCTCATGTGGTTTGGATTTTTTCCGGAAGTCCTTGAGAAGGATTATCATTCCATTAAGGAGTACAAGTGCATTTCACACCAGACTAACCTTCCATGTTTTGAAATTAGTCGGACGAGCTTCATGCAATGCAATGCACCTGACATAGCAGCCGTAGCCGTAACAAATTTTTTTCCGGAAGTCCTTGAGAAGGATTATCATTCCATTAAGGAGTACAAGTGCATTTAACACCAGACTAACCTTCCATGTTTTGAAATTAGTCGGACGAGCTTCATGCAATGCAATGCACCTGACATAGCAGCCTTAGCCGTAACAAACGGGTTCAATGAATCATCGCAAGAAGATGCAGGCCATAAACTTTGAGGAGCAGCAGCAATAGGAAAAACGTCATGTCAAATAAAATCCTGGGCGGCCACAGATTTTAGTGGTTTGGCTAACTAAACTACTACTACACTAGTAATAAAAACCGAAAGTACAGCTACTCGTTCTCCTGCCGCTAGCCGCAGTACTAAATTTTATATACTTACTTTACTTGGGTAATTATTACTCCCCTCGGTGTGGAACAGAAAGGATAATTGCTTTTACCCACAGGAGTAATGAGTCCAAAAGTAATTAACCCTGCAGTCCATCAAAATGAATGGAAAATGGACGAAAAGTACGAAAGTGAATTTACAAAACTTTTGACTGCGTTTGAGAAATTGCCGGATGGATTGGATACGGCCGGCCAAAGAATCCTCATGGCGTGGCGCGAAACATTTCCGGACACACTTATGTATTCTACATAAAGCTAGGCTCATTTTTGTTACGTTAATAAATTGTGTGGAAAGTGAGTTTAGCTCAGACCATCCTTGCATTATAAATCCAGGCAATTCCATTCTATTGTTCACTAAAATAAAGTTCAATTTCCGCTCGTGCGGCTTATCCAATTCAATTTAGTATCACCAAATGTAAAAATCTATTTAAAGACCGGAAAATTTATTTCATCTTGAAAATTAATATCCGAATAATTGCAGAGCTGAGTTCAAGACCTCTGAGAGGACCAATATTAAAGTATTAAAGTTTTAGGCTTATGTGTTCATCTCAGTGAGTCAAAGGGCAATAAACGATTGCTTACTACGTACAGCAAAGCTAGCACTAGCAGGTGCCTAAAGTGACATGCACGCAATTCCATCTTCTACCCTCGAAAATAATTATCCTTTTGAAGAAAATTATTCAATTTCCTGCTCTGCTCAAGACTGTACTTACTTTTATTTTCAAATGTTAGTCGTAGAAATTAAACTTTGGGCAGGAAATTATTAAAAAGGGAAATTCTCAAAATTAAAATAAATGCTCCAATCTTATGTAATTGCTAAATTAACTTTCTCCTCCGGAAATACTAACGCTGGGTGTGGCCTTCGTTTCTAAATTGAATTTCTTACATGTTGAAATAATTAAAAATTAGAAAAAGTATAAAAATTGTGCAGATCATCCTTGGCATGGTGTTTAGCCCGAGTGACTCTTGAGTAAAACCTAAAATGCAGTTTTAATCGTGCGTAGGTAGTGCAATGGTTGGTAATCGATCTACCCCCCGCAATGCAATGCTGCACGTTCTTTCCTTCCTTTTTTTCCAAATTATAAAAAAACTGCAAGAAAAGAAAAAGCACCGTAAGGGTTGACACTGACTGCATGCTGAAGGTAAAAGGTTAGGAGGTTGACACTGTTATTTCATTTGTTTGAAGAAAGAGTTTTTAGTTCTTGATGAATTCCTTCAAACAAAACACACATGGAGGCATAGCAAGGCAAAGGCAACCATACACCGTTTCCCTATTCTCCTTCAATTGCATTGCATTGCTTGCAATTCCTCCCTGTCAAAATTCTAGTGTCGGAAGGACTTGACTTTTAAACTACAGACCCATATCGTCCCAGGTAGCGTACATTCGTACATCACCATCACACACAATCACAATCAAAGCAAGTCAAAACATATTGTTCCTTCATTTCATTTCTTTCTTTTATTCTTCCCTCACTCAACAATAAAAAATCCTCACGTCTTATAA
The DNA here is from genome assembly GCA_009869925.1 of Thalassaphorura encarpata. NCBI lineage: Eukaryota > Metazoa > Arthropoda > Collembola > Poduromorpha > Onychiuridae > Thalassaphorura > Thalassaphorura encarpata. Next base: position 13,123 of record WJEZ01000985.1, on the reverse strand, counting down.
CAGCAGTTTGAGCCAAGGGGTATCCTTAATGACCTATCCCATCAAACCTTATAGCCCGTACTGCCTGAGAGTATACTGTCTGCTCTAGTGTCAAACTTCTTTAATTCATTAGATGTGTGAGGATGAAACATTTCAAGTCTAGTCAAAACTCATATGGAACTTAAGAAAGGCATGGGAGGCAGAGAATGCAATTTTATCAATATTGTTGCGAACTTTTCATGCAATTTTAAAATCTTGCTAAAAAATTTGTCACTATATCAGATTTTAATTTTTCAAATTTTGAGTAGAATACCGAAATATTTCGGCCAGTTCTTAACAAATCCTCAGTACAAAAAATAGATAATGAGTAAACTTTAGAATTTTAACATGAAAACCGTTAAAATATTCCAAAATAAAAAACCATATTATGAAAATACCCTAGTATACATATTTGAATTAAAAGCAGGTGTTCTGCTATGCTGTTCCTGTCAACAGCTGTCCCTCCAATCAACACCATGTATGTACGTAACGTGTACTACTACAAACAATGTGTGATCGATGTAACTGTCCAAAAATTAAATCCATCCACATATAAACACTCGCATTCTGGTTGGGACTAAATTAACTCCATGCTTTCTAATCAATCAAGTGCAACGGGAGTCTCTTCCCTGCATAAATATTAATGTAGTGTGAATGTGAATGCTATGCAAGGGAGCGAAAAAAATCTACGGTACTTTCACAAATCCTTTTTTACATTTAACATTCGCACACAAGATTTATTTCAGGGGCGCATAAAAAATTCCCACGCATTGACACCAGCACTGGCACTGAATTAATTCCTTACGTACGCTGCTACTGCTAAAGCTAATGCTGTATGACAACACATAACATAACACCAGGAGTGCAGTTGCATTGCAAATGCCAAGTGCAGAATGTGGTTTGTTCATTTTCACACAATTCTATTCTAATTCCATCCAACTGTCATGTCAGCACATTGCATAATAATGGCCAATTGGCATTCCCCGATGGTGGTATTCTATAATACCATTAAATCTGTCCCACTGCCTTGTCTTGGCAGGTGTGAACAGTGCATTAGTAAAAGTCCATTCGAATATATTACGTACGTACGTACGGAATGTTAGTTGAGCCCATGACAATGGGAATGACAGCCGTAGTGTAGTGTGAGAAAAAAAAAAGAATTTCATTGTCTATTTGTGGTCATATGATGTAAGATTCGGTCATTTGGTTTTTTTTCAGCAATCTTGGTTAGCAGTAGCAAGTGCAGTGGCACATTCCGCTGCAGCGGAAACAAATGAACCGACTGGAGCTACTATGAGTACAACTGATGATTCAAAACCAACCAAATATCATTACTATCCTCACAACCAACATTTGTATCTTCTCCCAGAGTGTGCGACTCAACAGGTAATATTAAAACGGGATAAAAAATCTAGAGCAAGAAAATGCAATGTCAAGTTCAAGAGTAAAATTATCAAAATTGTACCAATAAGGAGGTTCTTTATGGTCGTTAGGGTAAAATCTAGCAATAATTTTGTTGAGTTAAGTAAACTAAATTCAAAATTATTTTATCTGTGAGATATGCAGTGAAAATTACATGACTTCAATTTTTCTTATGGGATTAGTTACCAATTCTGTAAAAATTTCACCAAATTTTATATGATTTTAATTTTTAACCCTGCTTGAAGGCTCAGCATTTTCTGGTTACATATATTGCCCATGTATTACCGTAACCCTTAATTAATTTAATTTTTCTATTTTCCCTGACACAGGTATGCAGTGCTGTGTATCTTCGATTAAATTACAGTCAACCCCTGTGTGCCTGTCCCAATTTCCATGAGCCCTGTTCCGTGAGTACGAGGACGGATGATCGCCACACAATCCCTCTTGTCACTGGCTCCAATTCCCAGGTATGTAACGTAGCCCACTCCCGCCAAGCTAAGCTTCTGTCAACGCCAACTCTAATTTCCATTCCTAAGCTAAAAATGAACTTCGTGTGATCTCAAGCCATGCCAGGCCAAGTCTCTGCTAGCTAATTTAAACCAAACCACAAGAGTTACCGTCACCGCAGAGAAGAGTACATTAAATTTGAACTAATTGTATTACACTCCTCATTCTATTCACGCGGTTAAGCACCATGGGGAAGAAATTTTGTCAATGTACAACAATGCAAGAAAGATTAAAAAGCTAAGAATGGGAGCGAAAAAACCTAATCCGTGCTGTGCTGTGCTGTACTATGTGAGGAAACTCAGCCATTAGATCACACCAATGACTTTTTTGACTCGAGAGTCAATCAAGAGAATCGCTTTAGTCGTCATGAGTCATAGGATATGATAAGGGAAAATGTACAAGAGCATGAAACCGAAACAATTTGAACTACTTTAAATTGTTCCTTGTCAAGAAGAAGAATGTATTGCATGTGGTTATTTTTAGTACTGGCTGGCAGCACTGGCAATGGCAGCCGAATTCGGTTTCATCAGCATGAGTCGATTGAATATGACCTATCCTACTGAACCATATCGATCAATCAAATCACATTCAATGGTGCTGACCTTATCTTAATCACGACCATGACCTTAGCCCTGAATTCAAACTGCAATCAGACAATTGAGATTGAAAAATAGATTCTTAATCAAATCAATCAGAATCAGATTGAATTTAATTAACCAGTAACTGAAATAGCTATTCCAAATTAGAGCACTCAATTAAACCCAAACGATTCAATCAGTTTCAGCCTAGAAATACCAATGTACACAGAATAGTCGAAAAACACGAAGATTAAGTCAAATTTCAACTATTTCTCAAAGTCACAGTCACATTCGAATATTTCTGGAAGAGAAATTCTGTTCTGATCTCTTGACATTCTAACCCGGACGCTTGCATCTTGCATTGCATACTAATATGATGTCTCTAAATCGCAAAACAAACTTTAGAATTTGTTTGTTTGCACATCAGTCAAAGGCAAGGTCATTCATACTACTGTATTATTTACATTCAACGTACAATACAAGAGTAAATATCATCCATGGCGAATGCCAAGCTAATCTTCACGTGTAGTATAGACCATGCATTGACTGAACTGCACAGATTCGTCTCATCCTCAACAAATTCCAAATGCTTCTTCTTCTTCATCACATCAGTTAGTTTGTTTTCTTCTTCACCTCACGGTTGAGCACCTTCGAAGAAGAAGAAGAAGCAGAAGGAGTTTAGTTTAAAAGCATCAACACAATATCCAGGCACTCGAGCGTTCATCCATTCCCATTGCTAAGATGGAATTTTCGTTTAAATCACTCATAGCAAGGTAAAACTAACTGCTACGTACGACTTGCACTGGATATCCAATCTTGAGGCTAAATTTGAAATCTAAGCATTGCAGATTCAAGCAGCCAGCCAGGGAGTCAACAATGGATGTCATGTCACATACTGCTAACCCACTCCTGCCAGCCATTGCTGCTTTTGCTATTTTCACAAATCCCAACAGGACTTTTTGTTTGTTTCCGTCCTGCTTGCTCTTATTTGATTCCATAGACAGACGAACAATTCACACTCCTTCTTAACTACATTGCCAGCCAATTTCTAGCCAAGCCAGTCGTATTTACTCACCCAATGAATTCTAGTAATTTCGGGGTGGTTTACCTTGCCTGCCTTACATATCCTAATTCCAAATCCAAAGAAATCAACATCATTTTGCAAGGGGTTTTTGCATTTGTATGTATTATTCCATTTCCGCTTCACCTACATTCACAACTACTTTACATTCATCCCAATTTGTAAGAAATTTATTCAATGAATGAATAGCTAAAGCTTAATGCTAGGGTATATCCATTACAACAATACTCGTAATTATAATTGGGACTTTATACGCACGTAGAGCTTTAATAAAAATCTAAAAGAAAATGTAAGGCAGCAGTGCCAATGTCAATGCCAGTAGAAATGGGAATATACCTCCATCTGTCGTACGTACGACCAATGCTAGAATTTTCATGCATGCCAATTGCAATTCGCAATTGAAAAATAACTCACCCGCACTTATTCAACAATGAGTGGAATTTGCACTATAATTTTTTCAACAATGTACACTCAAATGTGTAGAGGGAAGCGTAAAATTCGATCCCATTCATTTTATTAGCATTTCTCAGCAGGTTACACTCATTCGGGTTTTATTATGCAATAATGTGAAACAATTTTGCGTAAAAAGTCGACAATTTATAATTTGACACGCTAAGAAGTCGTAGGATTCTTAACATATCGCATAAAACACGACACGATGCGATTTTTCAGAATAAGTAATGCACGAATTTCTAAAAGTTGTGAGGGTAAACGATATGGAATGGAACAATCAATTATTTTTCCTGTGTCATTGTACCGTAAGTACGTAGTGAAAATTCAATCAAATTAAGAACAACAAAGTAATCAAGTATGAAATATAAATTTAGTAATCTTCAATGCGGTGCGGTGTAAAATTGGAAGTCCCGAAAGCAGTTATTGAGTTATTGCTATTTACTATTTCTTAGTGAGAATTTAATATGCATGGAAAAAATTTAGTGTCAGAGACACTTTTGAGTTATTACTTTGCTCTCAAAATGACAATTGCCATTACTTGTTGGTTGTAATAATAATCCCGACATGGCCTAGCCCAGCGGGTAAGCGATAAACTTTATTCTTTTTTACAACGAGAATTCTGCCCAAATAATTTTTCCCATTCACTCCACTCAGCCTTACCGAGTTTAATTCTATTTCTCTCCTCTCTAGGTTAATAACTAAACTTATAGCCGCCAAACCGTCTGGCTTCATTTCTTTTCTTGTTCTTGATCTTAATGGGAAACTCAGGAATTGTGCCAATGATACACCGGTACGCACTTCGTCTGTGCAATTATCATTCATTATAAAATATTGCATCCTGATCCTATGCTCTGCTCTGTTCGTCATAAAAGAATACAACTCAGGGTTCTGTGTTTGTCAAAAAAACAGTAACAGCAACAGCAGCAGTCCTCCGTGACCCAAATCGGATATCTATTCTATACTTGAGATGAGAAAAATAAGAGAACGAGATCAAGACTCAAGAATTGTACTCATCTTAGCCTCTGGGGTGCCTCTTATTCTTCTCTGCTTTAATTGAATTCATACAATTAAGTGGGGAAGAACGAGACAGATAATGACACTAAGCCAGTAAATTATTAAACAATGTGATTAGGCCAAATGACTCGCATGAACTTACGCCGCTTAGGTGGTCATATTAATTCGGACTATGAGAATGGAAGGGTCAAGTGTCAGTAAGAGTCAGGGTATATCTTTAATTTAATTAATTCGAATAGTCAGAGGATTAACCTAGCAAGGATTATATCCTAACTCATCATACACACTGTTTTGCGTATTTTGTGTATGCGTGCACCAATTGTTCGGTTGGCATACTTGCTAACTCTAAAACCATAAAGCCTGCATCCGGATCATAATTTAAGTGACAAATCCAAGTAATTAGCATTTCAACAATGGAATGAGAGATATTAAAGTAATTCGTTTGCCTCTCTGCAAAAGTAAATTCCCTCACGAGCAGCTAAGTACTTTCATTATTTTCTTCCATATGCCCTAGCCAAAAACATTTCACTTCAATGCAAGCAAATGCCGCCTGAGTTGCTTGTTGTTATTATTAAATCTCATTTCTAGTCTATAAGCATCAGAAAAAGTATAAACATAACACAACTGGCTGACATGCCTTTGCTTTTGCCTACGCATTTCATTGCTCACACACACACTTTAATTATTTTTCTTTCCTTGTATAACTTGCATGACAAACGTAGCGTAATGCATTCAAATCCTACTAATGAGCTCCGTCGGAATTAAAGCGGAGCGATTTCAAGGAAAAAACTCTTTCATTGTTAATAATAATAAAAAAAGGAAAGAGAAGAACCGGCACTTGTCGTCCCACAACCTGTCACGTTCACGTATCGTTATCTCTCCTTGTCAACTCTCAAAGACAAGAAAGAACAAGAGGACACATCACACATGCAAAAAGTAATAACAAGAAAAATGCATGAATACAAAATCCTCAGCTCAGCCCACCTACCTTACTCGACAACTCCTTAAGAATCAAAATGCAGTTGCGTTTTGTAATAATCCTAGAATCAACACTTGTAATGAATGTAAATTAAACATGCGAAGAGAAACACGTCAATAAGATCTCCAAGAATCCCGTAACTAACTAAACTAACGTGGAAATCAAGAATAATTAAGATTATCGGACTTAAAATTGTCAACTTGGACCAGAATCTGATGGAAAAGTCGTAATGTTTATGATCATAACAGCAAAACCTGTAAGCTACGGCAAATTGTCAATTTTTGTGGCAAATAATTCCTATTTCCCCAAACAACTTGAAGAAAATCGGTATTAGTCCATCTCATAAATCCAAAAATTGACCATCCCGAAGGTACATTTGCAATTTTTTATACAGATAAATTTATTAAGGCCTGGCAGTCATGGCCATGCCATGTCCAGCCTAATCAAAATAATCTCCTGAACGGGAGTCCTAACTGTTCTTGTCTTTGAACACCGAAAATGAATTCGCTTTTCAGAAAATACGCTTCCTTTCCTTCCAACTCATTCCACGTCCCTTAACTTGACTTAGGATTTGGCTAATGAGATGAGAGAAACAGAAAATGAAACGCATCCTTCCTCCGAGAATTCTTCCGAGTACTTCCATTTCCTTCCTTCCTTCCTATTTTTCTTCCCACCGCTGCACTCATACTTTCACAACTCGTAATCGCAATCCAATTATTTATTTGCCCAGAGGCAGAATTTCTAGGAAACTTCGTTCATCTTGTCGTCCAACGAATATTTCAACTTCTATCAGACCTTGGCCTTAGATAACTCAAGCATCATAATTAACTAGGGAAAAAACGGAACGGTTTACTTTTTATTATTATTTCGCCCTTCCATGGCCATTGCTATTTCCACCTGTACGCATTGTTTATCTTTGAACTTAAAGTGATGGTGGGATTTAATGAAGCAAAGATTTCGTCTTCATCTTACAAATTGGACGGGCGGACGTTTCGGACGCTCTTAATAGGATTCCATTCCGCAATGGTCAGCAACCTGCTTGCTTGCAGTGCAATCTCAGTGGCAATTTTATTTACAAACTTCCTAGGAAGAAGATATATAAGCCAAGCCAAGCCTTGTGTTCCATTACATTACATAACGTTATTACGTTACTTTTTATTACTACTTCTGATCAAAAGCATCCGTTCAGCCCGTCCGTCCGTCCGTCGAAAAAGTGTGGACTCATCCAACCATGTATTAAGACTTAGAGAGCTCAACACTTCACTTCGTATTTTCTCCGTAAGACAAATGAGGAGCGGACGCGGACGCGAGAAGAAAAATAAGACACCTTTTATTATTAGAGGTAGTTATTATCTTTAAGTGACGAAGGATGACTGTCACAACACAACAGATTCTGGTGGGGTGACGTGACAGGACAGGACAGTGACAACGACAACGACAACCACAATCCTCACAGCACACTTCTTCAATTAAAATTAAAATCAGCAGGCGCAAAAATAGAGTGCTGCTGCCGCCGTGTATTCGTGAGATTCGTTGACCGTCTTGACTGGCCGGCTAAACCGTAATTTCATAAATCATAATCCTACGGAATTATGGAACTATCCCGCATAACTAAGCTAAACTAAGCTTCACGGTAAAATTAAAGGCTGACAAATAATGCGTGCGTCGATTATCCTAAAGATAAAAATCCTCTGATGCAAATTAACCTTGCATTAGACATGGCTGACTGACTTCTGATCTGGAATGCGAAACTCACACATGAAATGACTCTATGGAATTTCATTGGCTAGCAGATCTCATCATTGAACATAAAACCGCAAGTCCAAATACCTCATGTGTGTGACTCTGGCTTTGATTTCATATGCCTTGCCTTACACCTGATGCTCGTTCATGAGTTCATGGATTATTGCACTTGATAATTAGAGTGAGGAGGTGTATATCATGCATGCGGAAGACCGTGGCGAAAGGAATTTCTCTTGTCTTGTCAATGAGATGAATTTCTTTCTTAGCCAAGGCAGTGACAGCGACCACAAGTAAGAACGTACATGACTCGGACTTACTTGAGTCACCAGTGCCAAGCCAGCCTAAATAATAATATATTACACGTGAATTCCAAGCATCGCCATATTCATTTCATTGTTTCGTTCCTTTATATTCAAATCATACTTTTATTCGCTTTATCTTCAATAATACATCCAAGCAAGCATAAATGCGTATACGCACGAACGAATGATGCTTATTATGGAGAGTGTTGAAAATTTAAATCCGCATTGGTATGATAAATGTTGAACAGCGACTGTGACTCAGAAAATAGCACAATCACATGGGCTTTTAGACTCATTTAGAACTTCAGATGCAGAAATAAATCAATCAATTTTTTCTACATTTCAGGTACTGACCCTCGTCAAGACATGTGAGTCTACATCCGAAGTACGAGAATGTCGAGCGCCGAAGGATTGGTCAATATTGGCCTTACAAAACAGCCGAACTGGGAAAGCACACTATTTGGTCATATGTCGATGTCCTGCTAATGGCTTTCTGGGTAAATACATAATACACTATTGCGAATTGCAAAATATATGACGCTAATTATTTTAATTTTTAATTTTCAGAAGGACCAATAGCACACAGTCAACCCGCCTATGCTCGAGTCCCTGGGATTCGAGTTTATGGAATGACCTGTGTTCGAGCCACGAGTAGGACAGGGCGACGTATGAATTATTTTGACAAGGATAGCAGTAGAGATGATTCAGGTAATTTCATATTCAATACTAATGTAAATATTAAACTAATTGAGGAAATAAACATTTTGCAGGAGGAAATCCAAACTTTCCATGGCATAAACTGAAGACTCTAATACATTCTTCCATGTCATCATAATCTTAATACACGGAAGTCACCTAACTTAGCCCACACCCGACTCAGACAATCTTGCCCTGCCCTATCTTCTCAAATCATTTTGTGGTGGTGGCCAAAAAATCCAATTACTACTACTACAACATCTAATCTCGCATCTTCATCTTGTGGATCCCTGAAATCTAATCGTCTGCTTAAAAAGAAGAAAAGGATCATGGATGGATTGAAAGTGAAACTGCAAGGAGGAAGTGATTGGGCGGGTCCGTTGTTTTTGTGGCTTTCATTTTTATACACAAAAATCCGATGAGATGACTTTCATTAAAAAAGTGCCTTCACTTCACCATTGTTGTACGTATGTCGTGTTGAACTAACACATCAGGAATGAATGCATGGGTGATTCATGGTTAAGTGCACACTACACCGACCGATTTTCTTATCCCACCTGACCTCTCATGACCTGACTACTTGACCCACCTCAACCCTTTCCGGATTGGATATCACAACTATTAACGAATATATCCGGAAACTTTGACTTTTGAATGAAAGATTATTGTGATATGTGTTAGGAACCCGGTGTTTTGTTTTTCTTTACTGTAAATTGACTGAAACCCATTTAAAAAAAGATTCAAGGAATTTAAATACTACAGAAAAAAACTTGGCCAAATTGTGATAAATATCTGAATTCCAAAATAGCAATAGCTGTAGTGAGAGAAAAAATCTCGCATGATTTGTTGAAACTTATTAAATTGACCCCTCATTGTTATCTAATCTTATATGATTGTTACGTTACTTGTTAATTATATAATATGTACAAAGCATAATTAACTTGTTCTACTCACGGCTGTTGTGAAATAATGTACATAAGCTAGTTTTTACTCAAATCATAGATGTACTCTAGTTTTTAAGCAATAAAGAAGGTGATAAGAGTTGTGTGACCTGAGAAACCCTGGTGCGGTATATGTAATAAAAATAAATGAACAGAGATTCTATCTAAAGACCTCTATGCATTACAGTAAGAATCCAACTTCTTCTTTACCTTCCTTATTATTATACAGTTATCATTAATGATAGGGAGACCTTAGAATTTATAGATAGAATAGAATGACAGGACATTAAATCCATGTCAAGTCAAGTCCGTGGCTTCTCTTCCTCTTGCCACCAGAGGCATACACATATAAGCATAAAAAATTAATTGCCATTACTCCTGGTGGCTGCCTGGGCTACTGAATTTGGACGGAGGGTGCTAAGCAAAAGCAAATTGACGTATTCGATTAAGACTAGTGTGGTGTGATGGTGCTGGATTGTAGAAATAATATAAACAATAAATGACCGTTTCGTTTCAATCCTTTCTTTGCATCACACATTGCAGGGCCTGGCCTAATCAAGACAAGAGAAAAAAAAATCCCAACAGCACAGCAGCCGGAACAATCAGAAACTTTTTCTATTGGGCTGATTCCTTTCGGAAATATTTACTTTTCTAATCTTGTTTACAGTTAAGTACAAATCATTAGGAAATTGCAATTGTTGAGTGATGAAGAGTTCCAATGAACTTTGCTAATGATCAAGAATTTCGCGAATTTTGCACATATTCATATGCCGGCATAAATAACAGGATGCACATCACTTTGACCCCTTGACACAAACCTCAGCGGATTTGAAAGAAAGGCTTGATAAGAATATCGGTACTATTTTATATATAGAGAATTTTTAAATACCAATGCATGGACCTTGGACTTGCAGAGAGAACAAAACAGCTACATCCTCGATCAAACAAAATAAATAAATATAAAAGAAAGGAGAATGAGTCAGCATAGCAGAGCCCAGCAATCACACTCTCACATACTAACTAATGCCTAAGACGAAGTGTCCAAACTCCTTCCTTTCATTTCATTTTAGGTCCTTCAATAATTAGTTGAGTTTAAATTCGAGGGACGACAAAATTAACCAAACATGAGACCCGTTCCGTTGCAACCTTTGAATTTGGCAAGAGGATTAATTATACTCTATCATTTCTCGAGTATTAAGTTCCTTCCTTTGTAACTTTGTTAATACCATACTACTGCATCAAAACAGTTTTGTTTCAATGCCTATTTATATTAGGAAAAGATTTAACTCACCCAATACTTCTGAATTGACTTGGATCTTTGAGGCATACATGGCGACCATGAGTCGTTGAGGTTGTACTTGAAAAGCTCGCCTGCAAGCTTCCTTCATGGCTGACACAATTTGTCCAGAAATTGGACCAAATGGTTGTTGCGTCGTCGTTGTTCGTCCATCATCATCCTCCGAGTCTTGAACCACGGTCCAATCTTTCACAATAAAAGCGACTCCTCTCAAGGGTTCCTCACAAAGTGGACCACAGAGTGTTGCCAATTGGAATCCATTCACAAAATTACTTTCATAAGCAGAAATTACTTTATCACAATGAGCTGGAGCTGAAGAAGTCTTAGCAGCCCAAGCTGAGTTTAATCCTTGAATTTTTGTTTCATTGAGTAAAATATTAGGGCCACATCCTTTTGGACCAAATGCCCAAATCCTTTCAACAAGTTCCGAGTCCCAAACTGATTTTAGTTTTTCTTTAAATACTCCAGTAGTCTCTTCGTCGACACCATCACTTTTTCCCAAAAGTTTCAAAAAGTCACTAAATTCATCCAACACTGCAGTCACTTCACTTGGAAGTGGAATTGCTTGAATTACAATCGTACACTTTTTGTTTGCAGTTTTTTGAATAATTAGTCCATCAGGTTGCTTTTGCTTTTGTTGTTCGGGTTCACCACTTCCAGTAGTTGGCTTATTTGGTTGCTGGAGCTGTTGTCCTTCAATTAATTCGTTCACCATGTCAGTCTTCGGTGGTTCAACGATGGTTTCACGGAATGGGACGATTGGTGCCGAAGCTGTGATTTCAACTTTGGCGAATCTGTATAAGAAAAAACGAAAATGTTACAATTTGTAATTACATGTTATGCAAGATTTCAAAAAACGTTTTTTTAGAATTACCTTTCCCTCAAATCATCCAAACAACGCTCTAGATGAACTTCTCCAGCTGTGACAAGGACGTGCTCTCCAGTCTCTTGTACAAAAGTCTGGACACATGGATCTGCTTGATTCAACAATTTCAGACCTTGCCTTAGTGCTCCAATGTCAGCAGTATTCTTTGGCTCTAATGCAACTCTCAGAATAGGGATGACCATGAAATTCAATTCCGTGAAAGGTGGACATGCTAATGTGGATGAAATCGTAGCTGTTTTCAAAATATGTTCTTCCAGTCCTCCAATTCCTGTGAGAAAAAAAATTAATCAGGCCTGAATTTTATCAACATTTTTTTATTCAAGGCTTACCAATTATGTTCCCAGCTGGTACTTCATCTAGACTTTCCAAATCTCTACCCATTAGAAGATAAATTTGATTAATTTCTACGGACGTAACATAATGTCCAGGTGAGAGTTCTTTCAGTGTAACACCATCCTGGATTCCTTCTCCATTTGGAAAATCTCTTAAGGCAACAACAGGGTCATGTCTTGGCCCCAGGACAAACAATTTGCTTCCACGCTTGAGTGTCCCACTGAAAATTCGGGCAAACGCTATGAACGCGTGTTCATTCTTTGATTCTTCGGGTTTTTCGACGACTTCCTGTGTTTGTACAGGCTGATCAGCAGTAATGGCTTCACATGAAGCTTCCAATTGTTTTTGCGCTTGCCTTTGCCGTGCCATATCTCTTCTTGCAATAATTTCTTCCGGTGATAATACTTTGGCCCGATTCTCTGGTAAAGAACTTGTCTCCACTGCAAACATTTTGGAAACAAAAATGATGACAGGAGCGTCAGTATTCCGATCACATTTTAGAAATGCGGATTTCAGAGCCTGGCTCTCCGTAGGAAGTGTTGAGAACTTTTTTCCTGTAGCACACATCAATCGTTCCACACGCTCCTCAGCTAACTCGAGCGGACTCGGCAGTTTTTCACAAACCATATCTGAAAAAACCAAAACGTCAAAATCAAACGTTAAATTTAAATTCAAATTAATTAAAAACTTCCTCGAATTATTTTAGAAAATGCCTCGACTTATTTTAATTAATTTCGGAAAACGCTTCGAATTAGTTTGGAAAACGCTTCGAATTAAATGAAATTAGTTTGGAAAACGCTTCGGATTAAATCAAATTAGTTTGGAAAACGCTTCGAATTAAATGAAATTAGTTTGGAAAACGCTTCGGATTAA
>WJEZ01000984.1:0-20868 GCA_009869925.1 Thalassaphorura encarpata | reverse complement strand
TTTGTGCATCCTTTTCATGTTAACATGGTCATAAACTTGATGAAATGTGTTTCGGCTTTCTATAGAAATCGGAAGGAAGATGAGACCTTCGCAGCACTAAAACCGAAACGGCTACAGAATTGAAGTGTTTGGGTTGTGATGACGAAATTGGGCATTTATAGTAACTTGAGATCCGGCTGTAAGCTACGAGAACGAGCTCAAAATGATTACAATTCACCACCCGCAAAGAAGAAAACTGGTACTTCATTTCACTTCAATCCTTCCTTCTACTTTCACTGAGAGCAGGGATTTCGGAGTGAGAAGCCAAACGAAACCCTTTCATTCATAGAGAGGACAAGTGGGGCAAAAGTAGTTTGGGTGGCTCTGCGGCTTACAAACCATATAAACAGCAATAAGCATTTTTTCTACAAAAAAATGGTGAGAGGAATGGTTTCCCATTGATTACACTTGCTGGATATACAGGGCTACGCGTCTAGTTTGCCATTAACTTCTTTATATCATTAGTAATTTTGCTTAGTTTCTCGGAATAAAGACAAATCGCTTTTATAAAGTCAATTCTGACTCGAAATAAATTAATTTAGCATTTACCTGGTTTAAAGCCACAAAATCCGCTCTGCATGTTAGAGTAATTCAAAGATAGTTTTAATTAAATTTTGATTAATCTACAGTGAGCTTGATATAACAGGTTAAGAAGAGAAGTTCTAACTTAAGGTACATAACTTACGCGGAGATGACATCGTCATGGTTCATATCGAGAACGTGTCGGAAAAAATGGGTCAATTTGACTTTTTGGAAGTCAGAGAGAAAATCTCGACCCGGTGGCGGTTCTTCAGAATCTACGTCCTCGTCGCAAGAACCCCGTTGGACCCAAGTTGCTGCAAAAAAGAAATTCAAGGAAATGTAATATTAAGGCAAGACTGGAACAACCGATGTGGTGATATGAATTCACACGCAATGTAACACAGACGACACACGGGCTTTCACATATTTTAGCCTCCTAATATTGAACTGACACATTTTATGGATCCAGTATGATACTCTGTTGGACCAAGTTTCATATTTTATGTATCGACCGAACCAACTTTTGTCAAACCAAGTTTCAATTTGAGAGGAATTCTACAATATTGTAATATTATAATCATCTCCCAAAGCATTTCTGAAACTCACGAGCTTGAACAATCCTTACAGCAACAGCATTGAATCCTGATCCACCCTAGCTCAGCGATTCAGATCCAATTTAGTCCAAGCTACAGGAACAAAGAGAGCTGAGTAAAATCCCAGCTTATGCTAAATATAGTAGCAGAATTGAATACAGAAGGAGTGAGTGTCAAACAACTTTCATTGATTGAAACTGATGATGAGTGTTGAGTGAAGTAGCAAATTCAGAGCAACAACTCGTTAAAATGATCCACTCTCCTCTAAAAGCTTTCATCTGTTGAATTCTAAGGTGAAAATGGATATGTCAGAATTACTCTCAGTCATCCGTATCAGTTCAGTCAATTCGAGCCGGAAATTGAGATTTATTACGACTATTTTGTGAGTGTAAAACTTTTCGAATATACAAACATGATACTTTCCAGGAGGAAGTTTAATTTTGAGTGAGTAAAAGTCCAGGAAGAAACTCAAATAATGACTCGGGTCGACACGATTTGTAGAGTAATATGAATGACGATAGTGCTAACGAAAACCTAGGCCTAACCATGGGAATTCTCTTGTTTTGCTGGCTCAATGCGTAGATTGATTAATGTTCAAATTCTCAATTAAACGTTTGAGTGGCATGACACTTCCCTAGGCCATTCTCCTAAGACTTTTTAAATTATTTACATATTTCCAGATGGCCAAATGTCATTCGAGTTTTATTTAACCTCTTTTCCTGAAGAGCACGAAGAATTCTCGACCCAACTAGATTATTCAAATGTTTAACGATAGTAAGTTACGATAATATGGTTCACGGTAGTAAAACTTATAAAAATTGAAACTTATAAAAATTAAGTAGGAGAACAGTAGCAGCACTAGAGAAGAAGAGAATGAAACTATTATAACCTTATCCTACACACACCTCCCACGAAACGCAATTTTGTCATGAATTTCATACTACATTTGGGAATGACAGTCGAGTCGGCAATAGACATGGAATAATTTTAGAACAAGTTTTCCGGAAGGAACTAGTCCGAATGAACGAATACATCTTCATATCTCTCGGAGCATGAGGAGGACAGAAAACTACGTGAGAAAATTAACAAGAGCCAGGAAGGATGTGACATACGACCAGACTTTCGAGTTAAGATGCTTTTAAAAGTTTCAAGAGTTTCACGCTTATGGACTTAATTTAGTTTATTTGGTCCTTGCTCAAATTGTGACTTCTGGTAGAAGAGACAAACATTTCCTGACTTTTCTACTTTTCTTTGAATCTCCCAAAACGAAGAAGAAAATCTTAAATTTCTTGGCTGAACTTTGAAATCCTTTTAAACTCCTTAAAGATTTGTAGGGTTACTGTTGGTTTAGTAGGTCAAGCAGAACACCCATTTTATAATTATGATATTTTGGGTTACTGTGTATACTGAGTAAATTAGTGCCTACAAACAAACCTAGCATGCATGCGGAACAAAATTAGGCCAAACTTTATAGGTTCGATCTTCCGATCTATTAGAATGCCTTATAATCAATGAAAGGAAATAACAGTTTACTTGGAACTCCACACAACTCGTTGCATAATTTCGGCCGTATTGATTATGTCACAAAGTTCTTTCCTGGTCGACAATGAAAAGGCCGAACCGCTTGAGCATGATAATCAGCCATTATTATTTCACAGTTCCGTAGGGAAAGGTCTTTCATCAAACGCACTGTGCGACCACGCCAGAGAGAACCCCTAATTCTATACAATCGTTGGACTGCACGATGGTGGCGAGTTGTGGGTGGATTGGATGACTAAAACTACCGTATTATCTCGATTTGAATCCACAGAACTTGAATCGAAAATATCTTAAAATTAGACCTCGCTTCAAAATGAAAATAAGCTTCAATTACAAACTTTGCATTTGTTCTAAAAGTTTATTAGTATTTTGTATAATTTTGTTTGCTAATCATTGTGAAGCCTCTATTTCAAATCTAGATGTGATTCGAACACTCGTATGGTGTATTTTGTTCATGAATTCATCTGCTCTCATTGTTGATATTACGACAAGCATAAGTGACCTAAGATGCTCACTATCAAATGAAACAAAGCATACTTTGTGCAAATATGTCATAATTATTCTCACAAATTATTTACTACTTGAAAATCAGAGTATAGCGAGACCTGAATACTTTACACCTCATAACGAGGATGAATTTTATGTCTATGACATGTATGCAGAATTGAATCATGTTCAATAACCCCAGACAACTGAGAATTTATAATTCAGAAGACTATACTTTCATTTCTACTCTCCGAGGTCCTAATTAGTACAAAGCTAAAGCTGAAGAATTTTAGGATAGTTTGTAAGCGTTAGCTTCTTTAGAAATTGAAGTAGAGTACAATTTGTGTGTGAGCCAGCCAGCCACAGCTTTTGAAGTTTAGTTTGAGAAGGAAGTAACTGTGGTTGACACCAAGTGCCTCCTGTCTCACTCATTCTTGTCTTTTCGTTATCTCTAATAGTCTTCGCTGTCACACAATTTAAGCTCAAGCTGCATTATCTAAACGGATTTTACCCAGGGTACTTGCTAACGTTACACTAATGGCAATAAAAATATCCTCACAATTCTTAATTAGATTGGACGAGCCAGCAAAATATTGACTATGGCAAATTGTATAAAATCTTTAATGATATTAGATTGACTGCGAGCAATGGTAAGGTTTGGCCCCAATGTCGTAGACGCTTTCCTTTTTAAAACCAGCAAGGAAAAGTTTTTCATACACTAGACCAACTACTACTACAATGTTGTTGAGTGACTGATTAAATTTGTATCATTTTCTTTCCCCTACATCTGAAATCTTACCTAAGATAAACTTTTTTATTTGCTCTAATCGCACACGCCCATAAAAGTTGATTGATTTGATTCAAGTGAGTCTTGTCTTACGAAACATACACGTGTACTATACATGAATGAAGCTATAGCCATTCTTATAGTAAAACTTTAGTTTAGTTTTGAAGAGGATAACGAGGAGAGAGAAGACGAAGGGAAGAAAGGTGGAATTAGAGTTAATCCGACCTGGATACATTCCGTTCTGCCCCATGCCTATGCCTGAGAGTCTCCGTGGCGGCGAGAAAGTCATGGATCATGAAATGAAGTGAGGTTTGCATAAATTTGTTTGACAAATGGAGCAAGGGGTTACCAATTAATTCATACTTGAAACTTCCCAAAGGTCCTTGATTAAACTTCACCCTGGGCTTCTACATCTTCTCTAGATGGAAAACTTTCTTCAACTCATTTCTCATTTTTATTTGCATATCCAAGCATTTACATGGATTAATGGGAGACCTGGCTCAAGCTAAACGAGTGAATCTGATAGAACTATTTTAATTACGAAGTGGAATGGATATCAGGAACAGACAGGCAATTAATAATTGAAGAACCAAGCAAGACTATAAGACGAGCAGATTAAGTGGTGCTACGGAAATGAAAAGTATAAAAGAGTAGTACTAGACGGGAGACCATGTGGATCTGGAATGAATAAATTAAATTTAAATGCTCAAGCAAGAAATGATTCGAAGACAGTCTTCGGTACTGGCAATTCTAAAGTACAAATATTTTGTCAGGCGAGTCAGGTATTCGTAATCTTGTATAGCTGACTAAAGAATGTCTTCGTGCTTGCAATTTGAACATGAAAAACTAATTGAATCCTTTGCCTTACTTGAAACTAAATTTATTTTCTTGGGATATATTGGATTTTAGTAAAAAAATGAATGTTTGGGAAGGGAAAGCGCAAATATTATCCTAGGTCGAGTGTTTAAAAATTTGAGGATGGTCTGTTTGGACGTAAATGTCCAGTGAGGAAGGAAAGAACAAGGGTAATAAAATGACACTCGAGGGATAAATCTGCTCCCAGAGATAGTCAATTCGTCTGCCACCAAGCTGGATATTCCCTCAAAGTGTCAGTCTGATAGGAAAAAAACTAACTGGGGTGACTGATAGCCTTGTGTCACATACAAGACAACACGGCTCAGAGGAACACCACCATCAATGCGTCTTTTATTGATTCAAAAGGTTCTCTCAACAGTCAGCCAGTCAATGGTTTTTCTTGAGACTTGAGAGTCTATTTCGAAACAGCTTTTATTTCATCTCGTCCGTCCTTAGGACCCCGGGTTTCTTTCCTTTCTCTTCCTGATATTATTCCTATCAGGAAGGAAAAGAAAGAGAAAAGAATTTGATTTTGGAAACAGTGAGCTCGCTTTGCGCATTTCTTCTTTCTGTCCTGTCCTTTTCTTCCCGAGTACAGAAAACAGTTATATCCTAATCTCATCTGTGAACGAATGAAAAAATAAAAAATCGAATTGAATCATTCATGGAGAAAATATTTGGCAGATTCGTAAATGTTGGAATCCCATTCGTACGCGAGATTGGCCAAAACCAATATACCTGTAGGATTAATAAATTACTCAAAGAAATTCTGACTAAACATAAGTTTTCGAAAGCTAGCTTTAAAATTATATTAAATAAAATGATTTAATCTCAGTTAAATTATCCAAGAGCTAATTAAATCCTAACAACCTATTTGCCATCATGCCATCATATCAAGCGAGATTTTTGGATTCCTGTTTCTTGCCTGGAATGCTTGGAACAATAGTTTTTCAAGGCAGGCACGCTGTGACTCGCTAAATTGCTTCAGACAACATGTACATCTGGGAATTATTTTTAAAATCTCTGAGCCAAAGCGGCTTAACTTCACTTTCACAATTGGGAGGGGTGTACGTACATGTATTAATCAAGAAAACTATTCTGGCATGCATGTGGCTAAACTCCAGAACCACTTGTACTATCGTTTCTAAGAAGAAACTTTGAAAATCAGAGTCCGTGCAACTAGTCGGCTGAGTGCAATGTTAGTAAAGTCACACGAATAGCTCAAACAGAGAATTCAATATCTAAATTTAGTATGGGTGCGGGGTACCACCAAAACACAACCCTAGCCTCCTTACCGTGAAGGTGCTTGCCAACACATTTCTAATTCCGAACTCATTCCACAATTGAGGATCAAATCGCATAGTACCATTTTGAGTCTTAGGTTATAATTAGATTTTCAAAATGTTAATAAAATTAGTATTGTTGGCTTATTTAGTGGTTAGCTTAACAAGTGCTGAACATTATCACGTAACTTCCATATTGGTGAGAACAAATCACATTACTTGGAATATTGGAATGCGTACTAATTATTTTATTCCGGTTTGTAGGGAGAGCCATACCTAATGGAAAAATCAGACAAAGAAGCTTTTGCAGGAAATGACGTGTATGAAGGATTTTGTAAAGATTTGGCGGACAAATTAGCCGAACGATTGAATTTTACATGTAAGTGGTGTATTTTATGCAAGTAGTAGTTTGGTAATATTTTCATCATTAAACTACTAAAATTGGACAGAGAGGATAGCAAAACTTATTCTTCATTTCATTCAGATACACTTAGCATTGTGAGAGACAAGAAATTTGGCCAACTGAAGCCACAAAATGATGGATCATGGGATGGAATGATTGGAGAAGTTCAAGAGGGATTGGTACGATATTTGTATACGCATATTTTGTACAATTCTGATTAATTATAATTTTCTGACTATTTTTAAGTCTATGACTTTATCATTGAATTTACGTAACACTTTTATAGAAAGCTAGAATTGGGATAGCCCCAATTACTATCTCACATGACAGAATGAAAGTCGTCGATTTCTCGTCACCCTTTCTTGAGTTTCAACTCGGAATATTGATGAGGAAAGCTGAAGATAAGGATGATGATGACTCTCATGGACAATTTATATTCCTACGACCAATGAGTGCATTATTATGGATTGTATTCCTGATTGGTGTAGGAATTACTCTGGCTGCTTTATTCTTCATTGAGAGATTAATTTCAAATAAAATTTATGAAGCAAAAGCGGCAGCTGCCGCTGCCAATGAACTTCCACCAATACCACCACCTAAGCCTGTAGGACTTTGCCGAAACGGAGTTGCAGGTGGACCCAGGTAAATGCAACAGCTATTAAATTAACACCTGATGAACCTAAGTTTGAAAGTATTCTCTACGTTAGGTCTGCCACCGGTCGCTTCATTCAAATAATATTTTGGATATTTATCGTCATATTCCTGGCAGCGTACATTGCAACTTTTGCAGCGGATAGAGTGGTTGACAGACTAGATGAAGACAACGACGGTCCCGATGCCGAAATCAAATCAATCGGAGATTTGCTGGCCCAGGAAACTATAAAATTAGGAACATTGAGGGGTGGAAGTTCTTACCACTACTTATTGGTTCGAGATATAAATGCCAGAGAGAATTATAGGAAAACTCATTTACTATTTTTAACAGAACACCAAGGACAGAGCTTTCAGAAGAATTGAACCACTCATAAATAAAGCAGGTGGTTTCGCTCAGAAAACAGAAGAAGGTGTGGCGAGGGTGAGAGGTGGTAATGGTAAGAATCTTATTTTAATTCAGGTAAAGACTTAAATTCTTATGAACTATTTACGAATTGATAAATTTAGGAACATATGCTTTCATTATGGAAGCTCCAACGGCTATGGCTCTGAGCAGTGAAAAGCCCTGCGATTTGGTTTTAGTTGAAGAGCAATTTGGGCCAAAGAAAGGATATGGGGTCATAACAAACAAAAATGAGAAGGCTATTGCGTATGTAGTTCTCAATCACCTGCAATCACTCGGATCTGCAATTTAACGCTCCTTTATTTTTTTGTGATTTTAGGCGGAAGATTAACATTGCAATCTTGGAAATGAAAGAAAACGAAGAGTTGCTAAATTTGGAAGAAAAATGGTTTGANAGATTAACATTGCAATCTTGGAAATGAAAGAAAACGAAGAGTTGCTAAATTTGGAAGAAAAATGGTTTGAAAGCAGAAATGAATGTGATGATGATGACGACGATGACAATGATGACGATGACGAAGATGACGACCAAAAGGTAAATATTTATGATTATACTACTTTGAATATTTTATGTACCCATGAAATTGAACACTTTTTCTAATAACATTTTCTTAAATCTTAGGAGGAAGATCATGATCCACTTTGCTTGGGAGATATGGCAGGAATATTTTACTTCCTAATACTTTTCGTTGCTTTAGCCCTTGTGCTTGCTTTCCTTGAGATAAGACACTACACACAGGTAAAACAAAGACTTGACCTAGATTTGACCTCGGACCAGACCAGACTAGACCAGGCTAATCTCTTATTTTCATCTTGCAGCCAAAAGTGGGAGCTCGGGATGTCCCCATGCGTTCGCAAACTTAAATCCTGACAAGCTACAGATTTACTGCCTTAAATTTTTCCTCACTGTAAAATGTCTAGTCACAAAATGTTTTAACAAATTGAGAAACCCGCTGAAAGCTATTGGAAATTATGTGTTCACTGTTCACAGTATTCTATACTGCACTTTTTTTCTAAGTATGACGTGTACAAAATCCAACAAGTATACAATTGATGCAAACTTCGTATTGCAAGGCCCAACAAATTTGTATTTTTGCTTAAGAAATTATTTAAGGAATTGCTTATAAGGACTGACCCGAATAAGTGGATATAATTGTTGTATCGTGATAAATTTGACAGTTGACATTCGTTTCAAATCATGTGAATTAAAGCGATAGAATTTCGTGCAGTGGTCCTACGTAACTAATTATGGTTCATAATTTTGGTTAAACGAAGTGAAAGCCCAGACTTTACTGATATTGCAAAATATTGAAAGAAGTCGTCCTATAAAAGTAAATGAAAAATACTTACCCCATACATGTACAGACCACCCGGTGGAGGATTTTGGAACACCGGCTGACCCAAAAGCAATTCCCGACCCCCCACCTGGATCGTCATGATGCTGACCATCAGTCCCACTTGTAATCTCAGCATCTGATTGTTTCTTGGTCAATTTCTTGGTTTTGACAAAGGCGTTCGACTCATACTGTTGGCCCGTAGAATTTCCCAAAGTTGTGCTGGGATGTCGACCATCGGAGCCCAAATGATCGAAGTCCGGGTGATTCTCCGGTAAAGTTTTCCACCTCCTCATGAACTCCTTTGTTCTGTCTTTTGTTTTCCCACAGGCAGATCTCCAATTATTGAATATTTTACGAGTAACTCGAACAGATTGACTTCGGTCTACGGCACCACCAGCCGAAGCTCCAATACCCGTTCCTCTCCTTTGACTACTTGGACTACTGGGTGGGGGACTAATAACTACTCTATGATGATTTTTAACTTGCGTCTGCTGCTGCTGGGATTGGGAATCACTACTATTGTCAGCAATGGACGGAGCACGAATCGGAGATCGTCCACGTTTTCCTTGAATATTGGATTTTTGTGTTTCACTCTGATTCGAACTCGAAGACGAGGCTTCTGGTTCTAAACTCAATTTTTGAGCAAAGTTCTGTTCCAGGGACATTACCTTTTGTATGCGTCTGTGCTCCTAAAGCAATTACTTCTTAACCACGCTTGGATTCTACTACTCTCTGTCTTTTCACAGAACTTCATTTGAATAGTTAAGATTGAGGGGGTAATTAAGGTCTTCCCTTCTCATATTTCACGATCGAATTGCCAATCACTTGAATCCACCAACTAGAGCGCGGCACACTGACATCGCTTTGTTATGGTTTTCATAATGCGGTCAATTGCTCTACATGCACACACACAATTTTAGAACTGGCACCGAACTGTGCCCAAATACGTAGTCTTCACCCTTAGTACTTTATTACTCGTAAAACCCAGGTCTGACATTTCGGTCGGAAGAAATGAGCCACTCAATCATGTTCTTGGGCTAGGGCAATCCAAAAAGTGTCAACTACCTCTCTGTCATTTGGCGAGAGAAAACTCCGACCGTGAAAGATAACGATGTGATGTGTGTGTGGAGAAAACCATTGAATGAGTGACATGTCACATCTCTCCAATCTATTGCTTGGGCCTCAAGGAAAGGAAAGCGTTTGTTTGCTTTTTACCTCTACTCGTTCTTTTCTCACTTCGACTTCGTGTCCTTAAGGTTGACGAGTTGATCCCAAGTCTATTTACTTCATTTTGATTTAAACGAGGAAATAATGTCGAATGTCATTATTGATCACCTGGGGCAAGTAAATAGCACAGAGGGCTCTAGAGCTGGCTGGCTGGCACTTGCATAACATTGATGACTCCAACGGCTGACTGTACTACAAAAGGAAGAAAATGAGATTCGATTTGATAAGTTCTACTTATGCAGAATTGATTACTTTTTTTCGTTTAACCCAAAAATATGCTACTCTCAAATTCTCGTTCTATTTGAAAGGAATAAATGGGAAACACTCCAGGGTGCAAAGGTATGCAAAATTGAAATTAAATGTCAAATATTCCATCTACCCTTTTCAGATCAGGTTCCCATTCCCAGAATCAAGAGAAAATTCAATTTTGTCTGGAAACAGCTTTACAGGTCGAAATTAAGTAGATTTCCATATTCCTTTGTTGGGAAAAATTCAAAGCTCTGTATTGTACATCAACAACCCTTTGAAAAGTCTTTCACTAACCACTTAGTAGTGAATTTTTCACAAGTTGTTTGAAATATAAGTTTCCCGAAACCGTTTCATGAGGAAACTATGATCTTTCCTGAAATTCGATACACTCTTACAAAAGAAAGTTGCTTGCACACAAAGTAACGCAATTAAAAACTACTATCCGACTTTTAGAAAACTTTCTAAACATCTTACACAATAACTCTAGGGTAGCCTAAAGAAGTTAGCCTGGGTAAGTTCAGTGAATCTCACTGATTTTCTAATTGCCCTCATTGAGTTGTAAGTTTCATCAAGATCAGTATCGGTTTTCTTCTAAGCTTAACAGGAAAACTTGATCTTTTTGTTTGACACAGACAGGCCTAAGATATCTCGTATACTAGTAAAGGCAAGGGAATTTGTAGAGTGGATTGCCATTGCCATTTGGTTTCCCAGGAATGTGATGCGCTTCAGTGTAGTGTAATATGGAACATTCGAATGAGGTGATCACTCAAAGTGAAAGCACCTTTTCTTCTCAAAGTATATTTCTTGTAACCACCAGGAATTTAAGGCAAAATGTTAAAGGATACTTTCTAAGCCTCCTGCTTGGTGTTAAACTCTGGTATGTTGGGGTTACCTCAGCCCGGATGAATTGAAACTGGACTATTAATTCAGTCTATAGAAAGGAAATGAATAAGATGTCATGGGATTGAAATTCGTTCAGGTCGAAACCGGTTAAAGTAAGACTAGGACATGCATGAATTCAAGGATTTAAATATATTTTATGAATCTCACATAATCTCAGCATTTTGACTTTACACATTACCCCACAGGTCTTTTGTACTTGTTAAACTTGTCATTTTATAACCAAGAAAGATAATACAATTTACTCATCCAGGTTCTACGAATAAATTAGCAGTACACCACCTTCCAGCAGTTCTAACTTGAACTTATGGCTTTTAGCAGTCGGTAATAAAAATACACATGAACGCAACGGCGAGGTTCTCAGTAAGGCCAGCTTGACAATAAAATACCACAAGTTCCAGGAGTTTCGAAACCAAAGGAGAGTTATTCTAGTTCACGTGTGGGGAAAAAATACCAAGAACTATGGATTGTGCTAGACCGAGGCATGAAACCTGAATTACCGTAAAAGAACTAGAGCTCGAGAAAGAAGACAAATGCGATAATTTCCATATATAAGGATATCTCTCTCTGCGAGTCCAGGTAATGATACATTATAAAAGAGTTGTTACGGAAGGGGGAGCGGAACGAAAAAGAAGGAAAGGAAAACCTTTCACCAGTTTCCCTTCCGACACAAACTGCCCAACTCAGTCTGTTCTGTAGGTTCCATTAAAGCATTTTAGGACTCCTCATTATAAACATACTGTTCGGTCGATCTGTGGTCCATTGTTCTACTCAGAAGCCAAAAACACCCAGTAGTTGGAATCCAATTTCCTCTTTCCTAACTGACCCATTGTATGGAAAATTACACGTTAATGCTACTCCGCTTTTCTCTTTTCTTTCATCCTTGTGTGCGAGTACCCAGAGATTACATAAAGTTCCAGTGAACGTTACGCTGAGCCATTTGGTCTGATTCGAGTTTGCCTAACAGATCTACGTTCCTTTTCACTATCTGCTGCACTGCAAATGGCTTATAAAATATGATCACGATGCAATTATTGTCGGTTCTAATTTCGCTCATATGATTATGTCGTAATGTAAAGGCATTGTGTTTAGTACTGATAAAAAACACACTGCCAAACGAACTCGAGAGTAAGAAATTTCACTTGAGTGAATAAGGAACGATCAAACCGAATTGGATGGAAGTTAAAAACATCTTAACTTTTGCAAAAGGCTACTATTGCTATGCTATTAGAGTGCATATTCTTTAAAGAGGAACAAATGTAACAAAATAGTAGACTATACCACACATTCGTATCAAGCACTGAGGTAAGTCTAAGGTTTGATGGTTGGACGGACTAGTTCATGAATGTAAACAAACAAAATGACTTGAAATGAAACACAAGAATCAAATAAGAGAAGGAAATGCAACGAACTAGCGTAACTTCTACCCTTCATCACTCGTACATTTCGTATTTATGAAAGGCTTGGGTCCGCGCTCCTCAAAGTGATGTGGAGAAGAGAAACGAACGATAGATACAACTTCTGAACCGGTAAACTAAACAGTTGAATAGTAAATAATGTGAGCCCTGTTACAAAAGTTACCCATACCATATTCCAACTCAGCTGAGTTCTAAAAAACACTTATACTCCTTCATTCGGGTTGAACCATAGTCCATGTGGAGTGTATCGATTTCTAATGTAAAACTTGAATGTAGACAAGGAGGGTCTTGGAGCTATCGTGCCGATGGCGTGCCTGCCAAAATTGCCTACCTTGGCTTTTCCCTGCATTCATAGGTTCATAGTGTTTTAATTGTCTAAGAGATAATACACACATAGAGTGTAGAATACATTTACTATGGCCTACTCGCGTATTATTCGATGGGAAAGCGAATTTATGCGAAACAAGAAAGCTTAATTTTGTAAAACAGACTTTAGCGTCTCAAATGTTATTCACTATTGGCAATCAATTCAATTCTGCATTAGCTTTTAGCAAATTCATTCGTATTACTCTTTGCTTTCGCCTACCTAACTCAATCAAATAGTCAAATCCATTTGCAATTCGATAGCATTAAATAAGTTAGCTCAAACATAACAATAGTTTTTAATTGCACAGCAATATTTGAGCTGCAGAAAAACATCAAAGATGAATTCTCTGATATCTAATTTTAGAAATATTTGCCTAAAAATGGTGATATTTTTCAAAATTTTCTCTTTAAGGATTTTGTATACTTGACAAACAGTGTTAATAATATAAATGAGAATAATCACATCATTATTATCACCGGATGCCAGCAGCAGTTTCTTTTGAGAAAGTTTTATCATTTAATTCGTGAAATAACAATGGAGAATAAAGAGTCTCCAAAAGGGTAAGGAGAAGAACGCATAATGCTCTGAATTTAAAAGAGAGGGCTAGAATTATAAGTGCTTTCTCCGGTGGGACAAAAGTTGGCAGTATATTCACACAAAGAACACACAATTCCAGGTCGAGTCCAAAAAGCTACGCTACTTGTAATGTATTACATTTCATTTAGCCATGTTTTATATTCAACGTGGTTTCAGGTTAACTTGTTTGCAAACTTTGAACTTTCTCTACATTGTGGGTATCCACTTAAGCATTACTAATTTATGCGGGGTTTGCCATTGATGTCTTCAAAAGCTCCACCATAAAGGTTTTCGGTACAATTTTAATTTTAAAATATTAAGTATAATAACAAGTGGGCAATAATTTAATAGTAATAATTTGCAATACACAGTAAACTTCGTAGAATAATTTTACTCGGTTTACTACTGAGGAGATAAAAGACTCTACCGAACAAATCTGATTAACTTCGGAGTAAAATGACTTATTGGATTAGCTGGAACTTTATCTGATTGACCATAAAGGACGTTAAATTAGGGCAGTTAACGTGAAATGATTTTCCGGACTGGAAGTATTTTTACTTTCCCTTTCTTGCAATCGAACCAACATCTTTATCAATTCCGACCCATTTTCCTTGGACGAAAACGAACTTATCGTAAAATGAAGCCTATAGAGCCAATGTGGAGTAGGATCAAATTTAGAGACACCCTAAAGATAAATGCTCTAGCATGTGGCGTTCCTTGTGGAATGTGTTCCACATTCCCAAGCAATTCCATTGCAAAGGGTTCCGTCGGCTCAACCAATGTTTGTTTCTTCAGGTGGAAGAAGCGACAGTTTCAATTCGTTCTAGACTTGTCTAGGGCTAACACTTATTACCCAGCCTGAGCTTTCTCTTGGAAGGATTCACGCACTCAACTATGTCTAGGTTTTATAAGACTTTCGAATTATAGATGAATCTTCTATTGTCTGACCAAAGCAATCCAGTCCGGCCACGATTCCCTCCTCTCTTCCACATTGTTATATTCCATCCACAGAATTCTCTTGCCCTTAAAGGAAGAAAAGAAGGCGGAGATGAATCGGGAAATAATGTATGAATGAGAGGTTCCAAGGTTTATAAGGAGCAAGCAGAATATTTCTACTGAACAGAGCTGTGTATCTGCAATCAGTTTCGATTATTTTTGTCCTACCTATAATTACTTGTTTCTAGAATAGAAATTGGTCTAACAACCCATCATAGCAAAGCGGAGATTTAAAGACAGCTTAAATCTCGGACTGGAATTTCTTTCAATTATTATTTCTGGGAAGATTCGTCCATTCAAACACGAGCGATTGAACGCATGGGTTCTAAATTGATTTCTTAGACTCAATAGTTTCTGAAAGAAATGCTTTCATAACCCGTCTCTTGTAATCTTGAATCCAAACAAATCGGGTGGAAATCTAAAGGATAAAGTATCACTTCAAAAAGTTTTGGTTATTAGGAAATGAAGTAGAAGAAAACTAGCTGTGAACTATGTTGAAGTAAAACGAAAAGAGAATCCTTTGGTTGGAGCTGAGAAGAAGAAAGAAGAGAAATGTGTGTGAAAGCTCCCAAATGTTTTTGTTGAAAATATTCATCGTTTTTAGAGATCTCCTCGTCTGTCTCTTCGACTGACTTTCACGATAAGATGTCAGCGTCACTTTAGAACGGAAACTTCCTTTCCTATTCCCTGATCCTCATCTCCTGAGCTTCCTTCTACAGCTTGGAATGTAATTTTTTACCACAACTTTTTCTGCCAAGTCTGTTTCCTGTCCAACCAGTTCCCTTAAGAATTCGATCTATTTCACTTTTCTGGAATTTAAAGTCAAATCAAATCTGTAGACGGGCGGACACTCCGCTTAAGAAGGATATTTTACAGCTAGAAAACATTCAATTTAAGGAATACTCACCCTTGGGGGCTATGTTTGACCTATACGAAAAATTTCTTCACTGGAAAGTACTAATTATTATTATTATCACTGTATTAAAGGCATGTTCTTAAAGTAAAATTTTCGAACGCGAAATTTACTTTAAATGGGAATGCATTTGGCAAGTGTTTATGAAAGATGTGTTGGGGCAACCCTAGCTGCTTACAGGTGATTTGGGTTTGTACAGCCACTAGATATGAGAGAATATTCCTATGAAAACGATCTTGAGACAATGATTTTGCTTTCCAGTTTCAATGAACCAAGGAGACGTGTTTTTAATTATTCTGTCTGTTATTTTGACAGTTATTCAGCAGTGTCTTAGATTCCTAACGTTTTAATTATTCAAGAATTTTCTTTACGTAAAACAAAAGAGACAATATGCGACAAATACGGAATCTAAAATTTGACAAGGGACGCAAGGTGAATAGTAATAATCCTCGAAGGAACAAAGTCGTGAAAAGAGAGATGAAGAAGAAAACTGGGAAAGAAGCACACACACACAATGGTGTAGTAGAGAGGATGAAGTTGCTGTAGGATTCACAACGGATCCATGAGATCATAAAATGTGTTTCTCAATCCAAACTAAAGGACCAAGAAGAGAATCCTGTTCATTCCTTTCAACTTTCTATCACAAGATTGTCTTTCCTTGTTACCACCAATACCAGGAGTCAGCAAAATTTTCGCTTTAACGGCTGGGTGGAAATGCGTAATACATGTGTATTACCTACGTGAAGAAAATAAGGAAACAGGCAAAGAAAAACGAAAGGTTACTTTACTAACTCCCATTGATTGTCTGACAAGAATCCCTGCTGAGGAGGAAACAGAACTAGTAAATGCCAGCCACACTTGTGGTTCCAAGTTATTTATGTTCAATTTCTTAGGTGAAACTGTCCTGAGGAGAATAAAGTGGATTATGTCAAGTGCGTAAAATTCGCATAAAATTCTCTCCAAAGCTAAACCATGGAAGAAAAATATACAATTCCATCTTCTTCAAGTGAAATAATAATATGATAAAGGAAAAGTGATAAAATGGATTGATTTATGGTGACATGATTCCGAACTCTATCAATATCCAATTGAAAGTATATTTAAAGTCCAGGAGATTGCCACAGCCACAGCATGAAGAACAAGTAGCTTAGATTTGTGCTATACCCCAGACAGCTGACATTTTTCTTCAACATTAATAAAGCAATATTAGCCTGAGGCAATCAGTTTATTCTGTACAGTGGAAGACCAAAAGTCTTGAAAAATACGTACGAGTCGAAAAGCTGTGCTTCTCATTACTTGAGTCTGGAGAAACTGTATTTCTTTGGGGAAATTGGAACCACAAATAATGTTTTTCATTGCTATATCTATTATTAAATTCGACAGTAAAGAATTCACGATTATTTTTCGGCAGACATTCCTTAAAGGATCCAAGTTCATTAAATGCAAGGAGAGGAATGGACTGTGCCAGAACATAAGAAATAATTCAATGTTTTTTAAAGTGCCAATATATTTTTGCATGAATAGCCTAAAACGTTTTTTTAACCCTTTGCTCACTTGAATAATTTTTGTAAAATTTATATGAATAA
Organism: Thalassaphorura encarpata; assembly: GCA_009869925.1. Classification (NCBI taxonomy): domain Eukaryota; kingdom Metazoa; phylum Arthropoda; class Collembola; order Poduromorpha; family Onychiuridae; genus Thalassaphorura; species Thalassaphorura encarpata. Next base: position 3,735 of record WJEZ01000984.1, on the reverse strand, counting down.
ATCGTACCTTTCGGTTTCTCCGCAATGTAGTTGGTCTGAATCCTGTCCTCAATAATTTTCCCTTCACTGAACTTTAATTTAAATTTAATAGGAGCACTCTGAACAAACGCACGAACAAAAGCGATTTGACATTCTTTTCTCAAATCTTGACTCGACTCATTGTGCACAAAGACTGATGCTTGAAGTTGGGAATCAAGGAGAGAAAAAGGAAAGTTTCTCATTTATTCGTTCATGCGCTTTCTCCAGTTGTTACTCTTTCCCAAATACTGTATCACCGTACTACAAAACTTCTCAGGTGAAGGTACTCCAACTCTCACCTTTTTTCCAGGCTCTTCAACCACTTCCGCTCACCTTTTCCTATTTTTGCTTGCTTCTACAATATGGCACAGGAGTTTCCATATGTTTACACTTCATTGGTACACGAAAGGACAAGGAGTGAAGTGGTAATAGTAGTTGTAGTAGTCATTTTCATTTAGCCTCAAAGTTTTGAAAAACAAGACAAGAACCCGTCGAGGGTTTTAAATCAAGAGGGTTGTATCGTGAGTGGAAACCCGACTACAGTTGGTCATGTCCCAGGATAAAAAGCTTTAGAGTTGAAAAGTTGAAATACTGCTCCGAGTGTAATAAAATCATTGTGGTAACCACAAAGAACTTGAAAAATGTAAAAAGTTCTATCCAATTCGACTCGATTGATGATATATCTATTTCAACAATTATTTAGTTTTCAGTACATTATTATCTCGAAACTATCTTGCATTCTACGTATATATATCTTATGTTTAGCCATCTATAAAATGTATTTTTTGCAAAGCATTATAACTTGACGTTTCTAGTAGAATTCATTTAGGATCCTACCCTTGTACCGCTCCATGAAACTGGAAACTATTTTGCACCACTTCTTATCGGAAATGTACATCAAAGTACTTGAAAAGTAGTTTGCACCTTCCATACCATTCTTCAGAAATCTAATATCGCCGAACCTTTTCTTGCTATTATTTTCAACTGCAGCATTCCACTTTACGATTGTATTATTCAAATGACATGTCAAATTCAATAAAATGCCAAGTATTTCAACTTCGTACTTCTCAACTGGATTTTTTATTACAATTTTCATTTTAAGTGAGCAACCAATACCTGACTTTCCAGAGGCTTTTGGGTTTGTGAAGAGACAAACTTTCCAACGTGAAAGTTAACAGACAATTTGACCTATGGCGAGAGGTTCAGCAAAATAGATCTCAACCGACAAGAATTCCTCATCTCAGCACAAACCTGCTATTCAATTTTGACACAGCTTAATATTTCTATGTATTAAGTTTAGTCTAATTAAGTTAGACGAGCCAATCCATGAATTGTGGTCTGATATGTCTCTTACCCCTCAGGCAGCTCAACCTATAGAATTCGAAGGATCTAATTTCCTTCATCCACGTCTTCCACGTACCCACACAAATCCTTCCTTGCATAATGTCCTTTCCTGTTACGAAAAGCTGAAGGAGAAAATCTTTTTCTATATGTGACTTTTCCAGTGTTCGAAACTAATTCTCTAGTGAGTATCGCTTGCATGCCTCAAATATCATCCAGTTCTAGTTCCTTTCGAAATTAAAAACTATATTTTTACTATGGAGTGAAAATAATTTAGACCAAAATTAAAACGTACTGTAATATTTAATCAGAAAATAGAAATAGGTCATACTGTACACGAATTAAAATAGAAATTCTTCCAGAATTATGTCATGTGGATGGAAAATGATGAGATAGACGAGCAATCTTAATTATCTCCTTAACCTCAGGCTACCACTACATAGACACTTCCAACACTATTTAAACATGAACATATGAGCTTCCTAAAATTACGTATTAAATCTCAATTCAAGGCTCGACGTAGTATTGTATGAACTTATATCAAAATGAAAATGGAGCGAATGATACACTCGCGTTGAGCGGGAAAGGAAATCCGAGTGAAAAAATTTTGCTCTTTAGCCTGAGGAGAAAGCATGAAAGTAGGGTAAAACCGGAAAGAAATAGAAAGCCGAACTTCCTAGTCCCCGAGTCGTACTCAAATAGAAAAAGTGAAAGTATGTGCCAGCAGTGATATTTACCTTTCGTGATGAGAAAGTGAATGCGTACTTGTATGTTGGATTCTAGCCTAGGGTGCGTTAAAAAAGCGTAAGTCCCTAACCCAGGAGGGATGGGACGAGACTTTCACCAAAAATTGTCCTCAATCACAAGGTATTATTTTTCATTTTTAATGGTGCTATTTGAGAAAAGTTTTTTCGTGGTAATATAGAAGAACCAAATAATTTTAACTGAAGGATATTGTAAGGTGTGTAATACAGTAGAGCAAAGTTTAAAATAAATTTTGTAATCGATATTAACCGAGTATTGCGAATTCGAATCTTCTGATTTATTTATCCATTCATTTATTTACAATTTATTCATGCCATTCTAATTCGTCTGATTTTTGTTTCAACAAAGGCTTAGTTTGTAGAAAAGTTAGTTTTATTCTCTGAAGTAGCTAGCACCCATATCCGAATATATGACCGAAGATGTGTGACTAAGGTCATTGGCCAGTTTTCTTCTATTCTCTTGGTAATCGCGGTATGCCTGGTGGTATTCCCACCAATAATCCATGTCCACGGTAACTTCTTCGACGATTGTAGCCAAGACATCTTGACTGAAATAATATCATTATATAATTAATGACATTGCACCAAAATTGTTAGTACAAAGACCTCGTTTTAAAGATGTAAAATTAGTCAACCGAAAGTTTTACACTGAAGAATTCATTTCGTAAACCATAGCTTAAGCTCTAGCACAAGTTCTCAAGAAATTACGCTATTATTTAGCTGGCGCCACGCACCGCTATATGCGATCGTTCTGTTCGTCTGTACGGCCTGTGTTGGCCGCATTTCTGTACCAATCGAAATGAAACCTCGTATGTGAAATCTCGGTCACCCGAATATGTGCATCTCCCCTTTCCCTTGTGGGCCGGAGGACACTGGCTCCTAGTTTTATAAATACATTCAAGTTGCAGCAGTATTTCTCACTAATATACATTTAGAGCTAAGGGATTTTTCATGCTACTTTGTCAAAGTTACATATTTCTTTATTCATCCAGAAATTGAAAAAATTGGGCCAGAATTGCGACCTTTAGAGTGCGGACGGACAGATAGACAATGTAATCGCATTAGTTGTATATGGCCGAGAATTAAGAATTCAATAACTAATCATAAGAATAATTAATCGCCCTCACGTTTGAGTTTCTTAGATGAAACAAGAAGTGCTCAAGAAATTTCATTTCGTTGATTCTGATGGAAACGTACCAGTATGTCAGCAACTCGGATTTGTGACTGCACTGTTGGAAGCCTTGCGAATAGATGATGGTCATGCTGTGTTGACGTTCTTTCGCATTGCTCGCATATGTCATAGTCCTCACATTCCATGCATTTGAACCGTACTCCAGCTATGTCTGGTCTTGAGCAAATATCGCAAGTAACTCCATAATGAATTGGACTAGGACGATGTGCTTCAGATAATCCTGCTCCTACTGAATTAAAGATTCCTCCTAAGGGTTCTACGAATATGGGTGAGCTCTCTACTTTCAACAAATTCAGATCTGGTTCGGAAGCCACGGATGTTTTCAATTCAAAACATGTGTGCAAAACCAGTGTATCGTCATTGCCATCAGTTTGGAAAAGTGAGGCGTAATTCTTCAGAGGTAGCACCAGGGCAGCCGTT
>WJEZ01000983.1:0-20881 GCA_009869925.1 Thalassaphorura encarpata | reverse complement strand
TCAGAACGAAGAAGAACGGATTTACGTCGTTTCGTTTTCTGGCTGGGAAAAGCACTTATCAGAAATGACAGAAATTTATTTGAGACCCATGGCTTGGCATTGGCCTGGCTTCATATGTGTTGGCCATGGCCTGGCCTAGTGAAAGAGGAAGAAGGAAGTGACATAAAGCAAATGGGAAGAAGGTTGTTTGTCTCAAATTGCTGTAGTAGATTTCATTTCAAAGGACGAAACGAATGTCCAGACGTCCGGGAATTCGTATTAGATCTGTCTTTTATACTGTAAGAGGCTACAAGATGAATGTTTCCGTACATCGAGCTGACTGGCTAGCACTGGCAGCCCCGTTTCGTTTCATGATCTGACCTCCCACTTCTCATTTTAACTTTTACTTCCGTGAATGAGTCTATTTAATTGTAAATCAGATACAGGATACGAAGATAAAGATTCCTTCCCTCTTGACTCTAGAGTAAATACTTCAAAATATGTGTCTGTCTAATACTCTCTCTCATATTGCTTTATCCTAGGAATGTGGACATGTCAATAATGCTTGGGACCTAGGGAGTCAAAGGAGAAGTAAAAAAAAGGAAAAGAAAGTGAGACCTGTAATAAAAGAGATCCATCCGGAACCACAATACGGATGACATATCTTCGTCCGCAGTCCCATTGAACGACGACGTAGACTTCTTCCATTTGCCAATAGGATATTGGGGTCGTCAGACACCCGATGGGCTATAAAGGTTCAAATAAAAAAAGTTAGTCGTAAACATTTCAATACCATCACACCTAAATCCCATTACATGTCCAAGTCCAGACCCACCCACCCATCATGATCATCAATGGTCAAACCACATAACCCAAATAAGATCTTGAATTTTATTACAAAATTATATGATCAAAAATTGGGTTATATTTTTATGAGTACAATTACTTTGGTCCTTCAGCTAAAACCTCAAAAAACCTAGTGGAAGGAAATAGTCCGAATTTCTTTTCGCCTTGTGTTTATTCTTGGCCGGACGATCTTTAATGGAAATAGCATGCATGGTTAGTTCCGAAAAGAAACACAAGTCAAAGGAATACATTCGTCTGTGGTCCTTCTCCTTTGGAGCAGAATGAGTGTCACACACAATTCCAAAGTTTAAGTACTTTTGGAATGGAATGACCTATTCCTATGTATTCGGTAGAATTAATCCTTGTAATTTTCCAGCGTCTACGTCTCAAGGAGGAATTTCTGTTTTTTTTTGATATTTTGATACATTTTAAGTGTAGACAAACAAAGTTTTCAATTTATTGTGTTTGTGTTTATATCTACAAGCCTGCCTTTGAGAAGGACTCTTAAGTTCACAAACGAATCGATGTATTTTCGAAACAAGAAGGAAAGCCAAGCACGTACATAGGATTAATATACAAAGACCTTTGAAATTGAAAGTATTTATAGAGCAGCCTGTATCACATCATTGGAATTTTGAACCAATAGAAAATTCCAAAGTTTATTTCTGAAAAATAATTGTAATTTAAATATTTGTAAATAAGCGTCACTGCCGATGGAAGTTTTTTTTATATAGAGCAGGATATAGCATTAATTATCAAAACTTCGACTTCTTTTTGTAAAAAAGTGGAGAAAAAACTCGAAAGTAAGAAAAGAAAGAAAATTTATCCCATTTTCTTTAGTTATTGAAATAATAGTCGTCTTGCAGAAGGGAAACTGCTGCAATGTTTGATAAACGCCATCGGATAAATCTCCCATTTAGATTGGATTCTTCATTTTCCCATTAACTTCTTCAAAGGCCTTGTCTGCTAGAAAGGAACACTGAATAAAATTCAAGAAAACTTTAGTCCAATCTAATCAAAACAATGTTCTTTCCATTCCTTCCAAGGCAAAACCAAAGTTTTTCTCTTCTCAAGAAAACTAGTCATTTATTCGAATTAATCCCACGCTGACTTACTTTCTTCGTTTGATTCAGATTGCAGAGAAAAGATGAAAGTCAGTTCTATGAAATTATAAATTCACATTTTGTCCTACTTTCATCGATTCCTGTCATGTGTGAATATTGGCAACGGCAACGGCAACAAAATTGGCTCAGGGAAAGGGAATTGAGAGTATGAACGAATGTTCAGATTGCAGAGAAAAGATGAAAGTCAGTTCTATGAAATTATAAATTCACATTTTGTCCTACTTTCATCGATTCCTGTCATGTGTGAATATTGGCAACGGCAACAAAATTGGCTCAGGGAAAGGGAATTGAGAGTATGAACGGATGAGTAAGAAACTTGAGCCTGTTGATGTTTACTTCGTACCTGATGTATAATTTGGATCAAAATAATACTAAGAAATCCTTGAAAGCTAAGATTGAGAACTAACGAAACAAATTTCAAAGGATTTCTCCTCAACCAAAGCCAAAACATCAAAAGCAAAGTGACTTTCACAATAATATATTCAAATCAAAAGGTAATAATAATTGAAGAAATTTCCCATAAGACGTAACTAATTAATGCCTGAATATTGAAAAGATTTGAAGATATTGAAAAGAAGAGTTTTTTTACAAAGTAAACAAGACAAGAGAAACTGACATACTTTCTCTTCTCCACTCTTAAAAAAATAGTTTGAAGTAGTCGTAGATTCAGAGTCTATGCAGAAATTCAACCAAACCACAGAACGACCCACCTCTCTTTTAGTTCAATAACATTTTGAGAAACCTTTTTCCCAAGAGCATATTCAAATTTGCCGAAAGCAATGCAAATACCCGTTTTTCTCTCAGTCGTCAGTCCGTTTCGTCCTTTGCTTAATGCATGGTTAAAAGCCCTCTCATCATCATTTCTAGCTCTAGGATACAAAAGTGCCTCCTGTCTGTCTCCATTGAATTGTACAGTACATGGCTAAGCCCATGCTAGATAATTCTTTCTCTTCAAGTTTATCTCTATACAGGAGCTAAAGCGTAGCGTAAGCCCTCCTTTCTTTCTTTCTTTTTTTCAGCTTTCTCCTCTGTCTAGAATTGTAAATATGATTTAAATTCATCTCATGGATGAATGGATAGATTTTGCATGTGGAGTTAGAGACTACATAAATCACACTATTGTGTAGTCACTTCAGCTCCAGGGACTTCCTCTTGAGACTATCTATCCCAAGACAGGCAAGGCAAGGCAAGACACACGCCACAGCTAGCTAACCTCAAAACTTCTATCTAGACAGATATGTTTTGGAAAATCCTTTCTAACCTCCATGCCATGCCATGGTCATGATGTATGTATCCCTTGACTTGCCTTTAATTTATTTCCACCACTAAATCCAGTGCAGTGCAGTGCAGTGACATTAAATACTTGACAGCATTTCGGAAGATAATCTTGCAAACTATGATCTTATTTCTCAAAAACTTTATTTTGGTCTTATTACACGCGAATTTGTGTTAAAAGGGGCAAATAACCTTAAATTCCGAGGTCTAATGACCTCCCATTCGTGTTCAATTCAATTCTTGAAAGAAAAAGAATTGAGAAACAATGACTGTTCACAAATCAAAATGCCAAATCCAGGAAGATTGGAAATAGAACATTGTCTAAGGATCTTTTCTCTCATCACTCCCATTTGTCTTGAGCCGAAACCAGAAGCCCTGGCCCTAGCAGCCTAATGGTTCCTTGCACTATAATCTTCCAAACTTTTCCTGCCATTCCTGTCTTTCGCCTACACTCGGCGCTAGGATCACATTCCTTGTCCCAAACACATCTCAATTTTTCACCTAAGCTCATCACAATGGATTTCCTGGAATGCTACCCGCATTACACACTCCTTCAACCCTATAGCCTACTGAATTTACCGAAATGGGTTCAATTCATTACTTCCAGGGAAATAAGTTTAATTTAAACGAGGACTTGAGCATTAGGAAGATATTTGATAATCTGCCCTTGCCCTCGAGTCAATTTGTTTGAGTATGTGTGAAATATCGCCACACCGTATCCCATGTGTCCTCTAATCACGTAGATTGCAAATCCTAGCTTAAGGCTGTAGGCTAGCTAAAATGGAGATTGGATAAATGACAAATGCATATAGCAATGTCAAATTGAAAATTCTCAGTGGATTAAACAAATCTTCAAATAAACAGGCCCCAGCCCCAGTAGCAAATTTGTGAAAATTAAAGGAAGCATGAATACTTTAGACTCAATCCGGTCAGATCTCATCGAAAGATTTTATATAATATAAACACACTCATTGATTATTCACCATTTCCGTCAGAATCTCCAAATGGACGCCAGATATAGAGATTTAATACTAAGAGCGCAGCAGCGCCTGAGCCTTTAGCTTTAGGATAAACATAAAAGTGGCAATTCGTTTGAATGGACAAGTCTGATAATGGTTTGCTGAAGAGATAAGGCATTTTGCTCTGCTCCATGCCCTGATGACGTCTGACTTTGACATATAACAAACTGCACTCATTCTTGAGTCAGTTCCTCATATTCCAACTTCCACGATAAACATACGTCCGACAGACATATGGTTCATGCCTTGCTAGCCCATTAAGCGGAGATGGTAAAGGGAAATGAAAGTCGAATCTAGATATGAACGTGAACGTACGTAGTATAAATTCTATATGACCGGTCACTTTCTCCGTCCGGATGAAAATAATATAAGTCTCAACTTTCTTTTTTGCCCTACACGTGTCTCTTATCGACATTGCAAACAAGAAAATTATGTAGTTTCTCCTGAATAAAATTAAAGGAGTGAATTTTCTGATAAAAATGAAGATAACAAAATCATGAGCCTGATGAGGGATATTTACTTGGCAGTATCCAACCACCTGTCCCTTTTATACTTTGATCGAAATTTCATTATGATTCGTCTAGGAACATCTGCATGGATTTTGGCTGGCTATTTCTTTTTTCCAGGAGATTTCTCGAGCCTTCACTTAAATTAATGCACCAAACACACGAACATACAAGAAAGTGTATTTTTTTTCGCCAAGCTATTTGTGTTTCTATCCAGGTGTCGATAAACGTGTTGTTCCAATTGGTTTTATCTTTAATCTGTTCTTTCTTGCCATGCTTAGCCTAAATAGCCAGTTCTATTCTCGCGTGCGTGCTCACTTTCATTACTCAACTCATGGCCGGATGTCTGATTCTGACAAGAGAAAGGTATCGTATACGGCAAGGCAGATTTTCCTCGATTTAATACCAAAAATCTTATAAATAGTGAAGCAGTGAGTCCGAATTCAAATTCGGATACATTTACCAATAAAATCCTGTATTTTGACTACCTAAACACCAAAACTGTAAAATTTTGAGGAAATGAACAACACCAAAGCATAAATTTTAATTTTAAAGTCAGCTATCGTGTTCAGGGCAAAAACACAGTAGTAAAATGTAATTTAGAAAACAAGTAAGCAAGTCTTAAATCCTAATGAGCTGAATGACATATGATACAAAGGCCTTTTGCTTAGCAAAGCATAAGCAAAGTGCAGAAACGTCTCAAGATTAAATATGCCCCAAGTGGGCAATTTAAAATGACTACTACACAATGCGCAATGTCGACACTAATGGGACTAAATATACAATTCTCAGAGTCTAATTATGGAGTTTCTCGTATTCGCATTCACATATAAATGGGCTATAACTGGACCTGCTTTCTCTGAGAGAACAACACAACAATTATTGCGATTCAGAATTTTAAGACCAAGCAAGATATTTGACACGAGACAAGAGAAAATCCAGATTTCTATTTCTTGCCTATTTGTTGTAAAGATTTTGTGGCCCTTGCCCATCCATTACCCCAGGACTAGGTGATTGTGAAAACTCCAGATGTCGAAGACTCTACGCATAGGGATAACAACAAATCTTTGTATTTTCTTGTCCTCCGGCTGCCTGCCAACAAAGTTTCCCTTCCCAAAATCCCAAGACGAGAAGACACTTCGTCCCAAGGAGCCTAACATGTCTTTGAAGAAAAAAAACAACAACCAACTTTTAGCCTGCTTGCCTGCCTGGCTCAAAATCCAATGAAACAAAGAAGTTTTTGTCCCCTTGAGAATATTTTCATCATAATCAATTTTATGATTTGTTCCAAACTTTGGCATTGTAGAATTATTTGCTGAGAAGTTCCTGATCAGTCACAATTTATTTACTTTTCTTAAAACCAAAATAAATGCCTATAAATGCCGCAATGTTTTGCTAAAGCTAAAACAAAAGTTTGATAAAAAGTGAACAAATGATCATGTCATTCATATTGAATTCAGGGTAGTACTGCACCGCACCAAAATCCTGTTTAAAATACCATGGAGTTCATCAATCATCCTAAAAACTAAGCAGGAGCTTGTACTGTACTGTACGTCCTCCTTCGTGTCTGTCTTTCTCTTCCTCACATCCATCTTACATATCAAGATTCGAGCAATTACGCTCCTACTGCTTGCTACTGCCTTCAATCTGACTATTCACAAGTCTTCCACCATTCTTCATCTTCCAGTGCAAACCCATGCCAAGAGAAACTCTTATTGGAATTTAATATCAGAAACCATATTAGAGTCACTCTTCCTCCTACAGCAGCAAGCAGCATAAATTATTTATGTCAAAGCTGGATGAATCTTCTCAAGACAAAAAAAAATTTCAATCAATATTAGATTTAATACAAGGACAGAGCAGGAAAAACTCGGTCCGAATTTGATTTTGCTCGACAAAATTGGAAAATCTGACTTTAATAGTCTCAAGTGCTACTACTACTACTAGTGCTAATCTTACACTTTGAATAGAAAGCCAAGTCCTTTTAAGATCTTTTCAAAGAAAATGCAGCAGCAGAGAAAGTGGTGAAAGCAGCAGCGCTGGCTGATACTCTGTGGGCCACGATTACGTTCACACATGAGTAACTTGTAGTAGTAGGAATTACTGGATTACGCTAAGCCACTTTATTCAGCACAACAGAGAAGACCAAGATCGAGTTTTATCAAAGGGTGAAGTATTTAACAGGAATTGGACCTTTATACCCTGGTTTTAATAAAATCGTGGCCTTGGTCTCAAGAGATTTCTTTATATTTCAACACTCGTCTTAGTTGTTTAATTTCCTTTGATTTTTTTCAGAAGACAGGAATGTCAATTCACTCAAATTAAAAATAAAAGTCATGATCCCTTGAAAGTCAGAGAAAGTGGTGAAAGCAGCAGCGCTGATACTCTGTGGGCCACGATTACGTTCATACATGAGTAACTTGTAGTAGTAGGAATTACTGGATTACGCTAAGCCACTTTATTCAGCACAACAGAGAAGGCCAAGATCGAGTTTTATCAAAGGGTGAAGTATTTAACAGGAATTGGACCTTTATACCCTGGTTTTAATAAAATCTTGGTCTCAAGAGATTTCTTTATATTTCAACACTCGTCTTAATTTTTTAATTTGCTTTGATTTCTTTTCAGAAGGCTGGAATGTCAATTCACTCAAATTAAAAATAAACGTCATGATCCCTTGAAAGAGAGCCATAGCCAATTTACTCGTCCCGTTTTCAAATATTTGTCTCAAAACAAATGAGCTGCTAAATTCCAAGACCCACAATCATTTTATTTACATATTTACAATGCTCGCGCCGTACGTACATAGAAATTCAGTACTCGTCCCATGACCGTCACAGAGAAGTGTCATGATCCCTTGAAAGAGAGCCATAGCCAATTTACTCGTCCCGTTTTCAAATATTTGTCTCAAAACAAATGAGCTGCTAAATTCCAAGACCCACAATCATTTTATTTACAATGCTCGCGCCGTACGTACATAGAAATTCAGTACTCGTCCCATGACCGTCACAGAGAAGCGCCCTTCCGTTCCGTAGCGCACCAGAGTTCATTAAATGAGTTAAACAAGTTAGCAGTAATGAAATTGGGGAAACTCACTCAGACTCAGACTGAGGAAAGCAAAGCAAAGGCTAGACCATAGATTCATTCTCTTTTCTCTCAACACAATTGTTTTGGCAAAGCAAGAGCAAAAGCAAAAGGCGATCATCCTATACGTTGCGCTGCGCTGCCAGACAAGACAGACAGAAATATTTCTCTAGACCATAGATTCATTCTCTTTTCTCTCAACACAATTGTTTTGGCAAAGCAAGAGCAAAAGCAAAAGGCGATCATCCTATACGTTGCGCTGCGCTGCCGGACAGAAATATTTCGCAGGACAGGACACAGGACGGAAATGGAATTGTTTCTGCACGAACACGAACGCAATATTTTTATCATTACTGTTAAATGGGGATCTGGTAGAATCGACCAAGGCTAGAGCAGAGCCGAGTTTCACCAGATAAACGCTGACACAGTTAAAATCATTTGAGCTTATTACACTCATTAAGGGCATCAACTGTCCAATCATTGATTATTTATGTGAATCCATTAAATGAACGAGAAACGAAACGAAACGAATACTCGTTTTCCATTACCAGAACCAGGACCGATCTTTTTCTAGTTGTTTTCCCCTAAAACAATAAAGCCAAGGCAAAGATGCAAGAATCGGAGGAAACTGGGTCACATAATGTGATGCCATGTAATTGACTACTACAATTAAATATCCTGCAAAGTCTATCAATCTAACGTTATTAGGGACACACTGATTTATTACACTCATTAAGGGCATCAACTGTCCAATCATTGATTATTTATGTGAATCCATTAAATGAACGAGAAACGAAACGAAACGAATACTCGTTTTCCATTACCAGAACCAGGAACGATCTTTTTCTAGTTGTTTTCCCTTAAAACAATAAAGGCAAGGCAAAGATGCAAGAATCGGAGGAAACTGGGTCACATTCACATAATGTAATGCCATGTAATAGACTACTACAATTACATCTCCTACAAAGTCTAACGTTATTAGGAATACATTGAAAGAAAGAACCAGAACACAAATATATTACGTTTAATTAAATAGCAGGTAAGGTCTTCGAGCTGAAAAATTCAGCACTGCGACTTTGACTGTGTACTTACAAACTTAAGGTGGATTGTCAAAATACAGTGTAAACAAAAATTTCCACAAAACCAAGGCGGAGAAGGCTGCTAGCTAGCTCAGCTCAAGCTTACTCACTTATTTAAATGTCAAAGTTTCAAAAACTATTTACTCAATAACTCACCTCACCGAATTCAAGCTAAAGCTACAGCAGCTACGTATTGAGTGGAAAGAGAAACAGGTCACTTTCCGTTCTACCTTGTCCTGTCCGGTTACCAAGTCCTTTACTCCACTTAGCATCACCCAGTTAAGTGGATTTCAGGTTAAATTATTGACTGAGTCATGCAGGTGGTTGGCCCAGGCCAAGCCAAGCCAGGACAGTTTAGTCAACCGAAGCAAATGCCTTGAAAATACTCCAGTTCTACAAGTACAATTCAGCCCTGGTCTCTTGACGTGGACACGAATTTATTATTGTCACACGGGCAGACAGAGGGAAAGCAAAGTACTTGAGAGAAAAGTCAATTTGGGAAACAGAACAACCACCTTTATTTCAAATTGAGGGATTAGAGAGTGACAATGGGAAAAGCAACACTTAGGAATTGACAAGAGAGACGTACGTGAAAATCTGTTTAACTCGACGACGACTCTCATCCTATTCTACTTTATGCACTTGTCTTCCACTCAAGTTAGTTTATTCTAGGTCCTGTGCTTGTCTAACTTAATGATGAGATCACATTGAATCAAAAATACAATGCAGTCGAAAATCGTCAAAGGTCAGACGGTGAACAATTGTTTCATTTGACCTTTGACTTAAAATATTTAAAAATTCATTCGGTTCGGTGACCTCAGTTGAGCCGAGTACAAATAAATTATTCCAACTGGAGTTCTCATTTACATCTACGTTCAAATTCCAAACTGTCAGTCACTTAAATAAATGCACTGAAGAAGAATTGAGTAGGAAAATGGAAAAGTAAGTAGTATGTAAAAAATAGCATTTCCTTCGGCTATGGCTATGACTACTTGTACCCAAGTACATGATCCAATCCAGGTGAATTTAAAAAGAAAAAATCAAGATGCTCCTGCCAACAAAGTTAGTGCGTAATCACCTACGTCATTGGTTTAAGTAAAAAACAAAACAATGAGACCACCCCCACCCCACGTCAAGGCAAATATACTTCGGTCCACTTCCTGCAAATGTAAACGCCATTTGTATTTGCAATTTGCATTCCATAAAATCACGATGTGTCTGTCGTCTCTCATTTCGCAAACCGGATGACAATCTAAATATGTTTGGTCGCACCTACCTACCTAAAGGCTAACTGTACTTGGTACGTTGCTCGTTCCTGTAATCAACCACCTTAAGTAGCTTAGCGGTAAATGAGTCAGTCAATTATCAACGTCGCCAGCCATTCGATTGCCATTGCCATTAATTAGCACATACTAATGCCGTGCTAATTCTAATTCCACGCTCAACGTCATAATCTCATGATTATCCACCTCAAGTGCTAAAACGATGACCTAATATCCCTCACCTTTGAAATTAAACGTTTAAAACGCGCAATAGCATGGATGGGAAAATTCATTCAAATAAAAAAATTAGTTTTGTACTAGTATTACAAATAATGCACAAATGGGTTGAGCTAGCTTATGATTGATAGTCTACACACACGAAGCCTTCTAAGAATGTTCTCAGTTCCATGTCCATGAGAAGAGAGGAAAGGACCTATCATCGTCAAAACCGGTTTTCATCTTCAACTGACGTCAATTTTTGCGAATACCCATGTTATTTTTTTGTTTTTACAAATTCTAGTGTGTAAATCCAGCCCCAGCGGCAGCGGCTGCAAGTCGAAAGTCGAACCAGTCAACTTAAAATGAATTATCAATTATTTGTAGTAAATAGCCCAAAACCGGTTAATTCATGCTACTTGAGTGCGCAGGGATTTCTAATAACCAGAAAATTAAGTAATTCCAATTTGTGAAAAACCCAGACGCGTAAAATATTTAAAAAAAATCATGCTTTACTAATTGCAGTTTAAATTAATGAAATTGAACCTATTCCATGCACTCATCTCCGATTTGCATTGGAATTGAGGGCATTCACATTAAATTTTATTGAATTATCCACAGAATTGAAAAGTGTTTGCAAAAATAGAAGCAAAGGATGTGGATAATTGAAGTGCGAGTAAATAATGTAGTAATGTGACTCTTCGCAGCATGCAGCACAGCACAGTAGAATAATTTAGGCTTATCATCCAAGCAGTGTGGTTAGAAGCCCAAAATAAAACTTCCGGGTCATTGAAATTCAAATTAGGTTTCCTCCTCCTCCTCCGCTCTCAGTTCTGACTTAATTATAATTATAAAGAGTTGAAAAAAGTACTGGGGAGTTAATCATAAGCAAAAGCAAATCATGCTGCTAGAGAACCACGAGCGACGACGACGACAACATTCTAAGCCCATCAATTTTCTACGAGTGATCAAACAAGGTTCCGGTTATCGTAGTCAATGAGCCATAGGGTTTAGTGGCAGAGACTTTCCTCAGAGAATCGAGCGTCTCATCATTTCCTGTGTGTGAACTTCCAGTTCTAGCGCAGCGTTGCGTTGCGTCCTTATTAATTTTACATCACGTTTATGGAAATGAACCATCTCATTCAACCCACGGCAAAGCCAAGGGTCTCTCTTGAGTCTTTCACCAGCTCCGCTAACGCAATTTAAAACGAGAAGACAGTCTATGAATTTGGGACCAAAATATACGAAGGCAAAGGCTTTGAGAAAATAAACACAGCTCGCTTGTCTAGGTCTACCAGCAAAGCACCATCAAGAAAATTATTTCTTGTAGCAAAATTTGGATTAAATTTTCTTCCTCTTAATAAGTATAAATTCTTAAACTTAGACTCTAAACAAAACCCGAATTTCTTGCAAGGTGACTTTAGAAAATAATTCAATCGATGAAATAGCTCAAGGTTCGGCGAAATAGACTAGGTAAGGTTATCGCGTCATCCTGTCAATAAACAAAAGAAAACCGTCGAGTCGAGGTGCTATTAAAAACAGGCTCGGTTATTTTGGATGAAAAAAAAGCCATAAGCATAAGCGACGTGACAGACACCCCTTCCTGGATTTGCTGACGACTAGGTGCGACGTGTGAGACAAAAAAAAACTGACGCGTGACTTTTGGCAGCAAGATTAAACCAGATTTCTCGAGATGATCCAGATCGAAGTGATCGCCATTGCCGTCTGTCTTGAATCGTACTATAATTTAATTTTGTCACCAATGCAATAGCCATGGGTTATTCTTAGCTGTACCAAACTCCGAAGGATTTTCGAATGCACCGCAACGATAATTTGAAGGAAATCTCGCTAATAAACCAAAAACTTTAATATACTTGTACCCCAATTTGAAGCAGCAACACAAAAATAAACAGAGGACCTCATTAAATAAACAAAATAATGTTCTTTGAGAAATTAATCAGACATGCATGCAAGTAAGGTTTCCAATAAAGTCTGGTCTGGTCTTTGGACTCGTTATTTGACTTTCTATTCCTTTAATATTATTCAACCGGAAAGGAAAACATTCTCTGGGTGCTCAATATGGCCAAACCACCTTCCATTGCCATTTCGTGAAAGCAGCCAAGAGCCAAAACCAAAATTGATCTGCCCAAATGAAATGTTATTTTGCGCTGCGCTTGTTTTCTGTTTTTCCGATGTCCTTGCCATTGCCATTTCGTGAAAGCAGCCAAGAGCCAAAACCAAAATTGATCTGCCCAAATGAAATGTTATTTTGCGCTGCGCTTGTTTTCTGTTTTTCCGAATAAGTCCCAGATGTGTCCAGTTTTAGAAGACTGAATAAATAAATGAATAACTCAATGAATTTGTACAACGCGACGAGCGTAATGTAATATGATGGAAGTAAATAAAGCTTATGGGTTTCAATAAAATCATGAGCACTATTTCGTTTTTTACGAGGACACATTTCTTCTTCTGGTATGGAATTTTGTAGGAAACACTCATTGTTTGAGACACACGTGATCATTTTATGAAGTCCAAGTGAAATGTGTTGTGTGTGTGTCGAGTGCATTTGTGGCTCCTGCAATTCACGACTTGTCATTTTCTCAGCCTTTGAGTTGTAAAATTTTTCTGACTGATTTTCTATCTCACTCTGACACATAAACTCAACAAGGCATGGAGCACACAGCACAAGCTCTCAGGAGACGCCAAAACTTCACTTTCCCTCGGCTACAAAAAGAAATACGAACGAGATCTGAGAACTCAACAGAGGCAGACTGAGGGAAAAAAACTTAAGTCTTCAAGACTTTAGGCTGGCTTGGCTGGGGAAATGGAATCTGGAAAGTCAGGAAGAAGAAAGAATAGTATAAAATCAAATTCCCCTTGCCACCATGGGTTTGCCATGAACTTTGTTACTACTCCTTGGATTTTGGATTCTACACGGGAAGACACTGTCGAAGGAAGCTAAGGCCAAACAATTCGCAAATACAAACAACACAATTCATTTCATTCTTTCTCCAAATACTCATGCTATGCTATTCCACACACATGGCCCCATATGGCATGGCATGGCAAGGAAAGTCACAAGTCAGTGTCTCTAAAAGAAAGTCAAGTCTAACATGACAAAGTAAAATCCTGTACATTTTCACTCCATGTGCTTTTGCTTTTTGGTTCTACTTTCTCCTTTTTTATTCAACACATGGAAAGTCACCTACCTCACATCATCATGCCTTGTCTAGTCT
This sequence comes from Thalassaphorura encarpata, assembly GCA_009869925.1. Classification (NCBI taxonomy): domain Eukaryota; kingdom Metazoa; phylum Arthropoda; class Collembola; order Poduromorpha; family Onychiuridae; genus Thalassaphorura; species Thalassaphorura encarpata. Next base: position 7,258 of record WJEZ01000983.1, on the reverse strand, counting down.
TCAAAAATATATGTGAAACAAGTTTTCCCTTGAACAATTCTAATGAACTCAATCATTCTGAAGGAACAACCATCCGTTCGTTTTGTTTTTCCTTGATTCCGGATGAAACTTCAAAAGACAGAAAATAAGAAGCGGATGCGGCGGAAAGGGAAAGTGGTTTGTTTTTTAAGGAAACGACCGCAATTTCAAACTTGGCAAGGAAAGTCACAAGTCAGTGTCTCTAAAAGAAAGTCAAGTCTAACATGACAAAGTAAAATCCTGTACATTTTCACTCCATGTGCTTTTGCTTTTTGGCTCTACTTTCTCCTCTTTTATTCAACACAAGGAAAGTCACCTACCTCACATCATCATGCCTTGTCTAGTCTTCAAAAAATATGTGAAACAAGTTTTCCCTTGAACAATTCTAATGAACTAAATCATTCTGAAGGAGCAACCATCCGTTCGTTTTGTTTTGCCTTGATTCCGGATGAAACTTCAAAAGACAGAAAATAAGAAGCGGATGCGGCGGAAAGTGAAAGTGGTTTGTTTTTTAAGGAAACGACCGCAATTTCAAACTATATGATGATGATGATGCTTTGCTTTCTCCAGCTCCAAAAGTTTTTTCTTGAATGAATCTCCGCTGCTCAACTCGAGCAATTTTTGCATTAGAGGAAAGGAACAGGAAAAAGGATGTACCGCAAGAGTTTCCTTAGTACTTCCTCCTTAACCAATGCAATGCCATCAAAACCAAGCATAGCAAAAGCACGGCTCCGTTTTTTAATGCAATTTCCCATCTTCACCGAAAAAACACATTAGCTATGGCCCGGCCCATGGCTATAGTTATAAGCTTTGGGGCTCCAGTAGCCTGGCATGGCATGTGCCTTGAGCCCAACTTTGTACACGGACGCATAGCATACGCTCAAAACTTCTCCTTGAATTATTGGCAACCATTGCCAAGCATTATTTTCATCACAATGAGCAGAGCAGAGCCAAAATTGCAATATGTAAGACTCAGACTCGTTGAGTTGACTAACAACTTAATGCATTGCAACGTGTAACCAGCATTCCATTCCAGCGTAGCGTAGTACAACTTTGTAATGTTAAATGAATTGAATCAAGGATCAAAACTTGGGCAAAAACCCCGAGACGAACTTGCTCCATTTTACTGACCTTCGATGTTTTTACACTCTTGGCCTCGATGAAATTAAAACTGTCACGGAGAACGAGAAAATAAACATTTGGCTGCCGACAAATGAAGCGTGGCGTAAATTGAGCATATGTACAACGTACATGGTTAGGCTCCATTTACTTATAATTTTAAATTGACAGACATCATAGCAGCAGTAAAAAAAATTCGTGTCGCTTCGCTCCCGATTTATGCCTGCCTGCCTGAATTGACTACGTTATAATAGTTACTCATTCATTTTTTTAAGGCGAAAGATAAAAAACGTAGTCGTAGTAGTCAGGATTGACGCACTTGGTTTGACCATTTTGATGATCCCCATTATAAATATAATTTATCACTATTCTAATGAATGGCAAAATATACTTACCGTTTTGGAGGAAATGGAAGTATCATTTAGGAATAAATGATGTGTTTCCCATCTTCTCAATAATTTAGAACTGGCCAATTTCCCCATTAAATTCTGCCCATGTTTAACTTTACAAACTTGAAGTTCTCCATCAAAAATGAGCTTAAATTTTCTTCCCATGGATTGACTCGTACTGGGTTCACTGACTCCTCCTGCACTTGCACTCGTTGAAGGATTATTAGGGAAATTGGAAGATTTTTTATTTCCAAACTCATCTTCAGTCCCATTTCCATTATCAAAAGTCGCAGTCGCGTTAATATTATTGTTCTTTTTAGAAGTCCCAGCCCTCGCACTGCTGTTCTCTCCACAAATGTTACTCACGTAGGTAAAATTAGGATTTGGTGTCGAACTCACTTTTAAATTCTGATTTCCATCCATTTGTGGAATCAGACAACTTGAGTCTGTTGAACAAGATGAGGGGAGGTCATAGGTTAGTTCACCAAAGGAATTGTGACACATTGGAATGTTAGACTCAGAGCTGGATTTACTGAGACTGCTAAGACGTCGTGTCATTCCATTACTGCTACTACTACTGCCATTTGTCCCTCCTACTTCATTATTCATGATAACGAGCCTTTCTGTGGACTGAGAACTGGATCGTGTTCCTCCTAGTCTACAATGATCACCTTGTTGTTTATTTGATGAAAATAATCCTGCTAAACTGAGTCCAAATCCAAAATTCCGATCTCTTTGTCTTTGTCTTCCTCTTTTTCTGTTAGATTCTTCTTCTTCTTCAGCGGACACAGATTCAGATACGGCGGAAGTTTTTCCTGGAATTTCTTCAACGTCAGCTTCTGTGTTTAAATTCAGATTCCCGCCATTCGCATCGCCTACAACTTCTCCGACTTCTTTTTTGTCATCTTCAGTCGGCGAAGATATTTTTGAACTATTGGCACTACTATTTTCACTCCCATTAGAATTACTGGCACTGGCACTGGTACTGGCACTACTACTACTTGTAGAATTATTATTATTTAAATTAGAAGTGGTCACACTTCCGTTAGGACCTTCATATGTGGTTCCTTCTCCAGCCCTAACCACTGACTCCTCCTCTTCTGTCCTTTTACCCATGTTGACGACGACCTCAGTTTTAATGTCTTGTCCAACGGAGAAGTGAGTTTTATTTAGAAGATATCCTTTTAAGTGAGTTTAATTTTTTGTGGTTTCAGAGTTAAGTGCTCGCGACTAATCAGCACAGCAGCGGCAGCACAGGCTCATCCCGAGTTTTATGACGTACAACACTATACACAAGTTGGGGAATCCAAGGAGCATTAAATAATATTTACGAGGAGAAAATTGTGTCTTTATGAACTCCAGGCAAGAGAAGACTGTGTCTGGTCACTAATGCACGTAACGTAAGGTAAGTAAAGTGAATCCTTATGTTTTTCTCTTTCACTTGAGTCAGAACAATCCCAAGAAGAAGGATGAGGTGGAATAAATTGCTTCTTCTTGTCTTTTTCTTTCTCACTCAAGACGAGCACTTTTTTGTTCTTGTTCTTATCAAATAAATGAACTTTTAATGGGTTGACTCAATGGAATTGTACCTGGAAGATAAAACACCACAAAAAACTATATTTAGACCAAATGACAAATAATCTCACGATTCACGAACTTAAAAAATTAAAAGTAAATATTGGAGAAATGAAATGAAATTCACAACCACGTTCGTTCCTTCACGTTATGACTTCTGGCACGAATGACAGTACAGTCAGCTGGAGTATTAAAATAACAGTAGTCAGTCAGTCGTCTCACTGACTGTAGTCTCTGATTTCACTTGCGTATCAGTCTATCAATGCGGATTGCAAAATTCTATGGATTGCGCTGTAGATATTAGATATGTCTGTCATCTCATGTAATGTAATACCTACGTAATGTACGCATTTTGGAACTTATAACGAAGGCTCGTTTCGTTACGTAGCTAGCAGTAGCAGTATTTGCATCGCATCGTATCATGATGAGTGAAGCGTCAGGCGTCAAGTCAAGTCCAACTACTATACTACGTACCTAATTATTTTTAACTGAAAACAATAATAATGTTTTTTGTTAAGTTGAATAGGAATTGACTGACGTAGTTTTGACTAGGATAGCAAAGCCAAAGCCAAGGCTATGCTGCGTTGTGCTGATAATATGACTGCACACTTCATTTATATTTCATAGTCATTCAATTACACAGCACATGCAATTACTAGAAGAAAAAATTAGCTACTTGTTTAAATTACTATTATTTTATATTATTTCTATGCTATTAATGTATTTTGAAATATTGCATTACAACTGCAATTGCAACACACATGGAGATGTGGTCACAATGTACTTTGTCCCGTTAATTTTGAAATTGCATTGCAATTTGCAATTGTTTAGTTTTGGCTTTGGCTTACGCTTAGAGGAAGCAGACAATAAAAAAGGTTTAAAGTGGAGGGTGTGATTGATATTGATAATGAATTTTGTGACTCTTGACTTGAGTCCTGGCCTGATTTGTAAGCCTATCGAATCAAATGATGTGTGTGGCAGTGGCTGGCAAGCGTGGGATTATTATTGTGTTCCATATAAGTAAATGCTTGATGAATAAATGTGTTGGGTTGGGATTTGATTTAACCTTTGCACGACACAATTATGATTCTACCTCAGTACGGTAAAGATCAGAGGACAAGATACACTTGTGGATTTTCAATTGGGATTGGGGTTAGGATTAGGATCAAAATTTCCTCACGTCAACGTCATTCTTTACTCCAAACGTCATTCTAGCCCGGAAATGAGTAAAACCTGGATGCTCCGCATTTCGTATGAATTATTCACTTTACATTTACACTTACATACAGAACAGACAAATCGAGATACGTCCATCCATCCGAATTGGCAATCACTCAACACTCACTTTTCTGTCAATCTATCGTCCGACGACAGTTAGATTTTTGAGAATTCTCTTCATAAGGATGACAGATTCACTCAATATTAAAATTAGACTTGTAGATTCTAACAGCAGCGCAAGAATATTTTATTACAAATATCCTGTCCCTGTGCCCAGTGACGTTGTCGGAGTCATTTTCCTAGTGATTCTGATTCATAGGAATTTCAGTCCAAGTCCAAGTCTAAATGGAAAGGAATGTTTCTGTTTCAACAGACAAAATCGAAATCGTAATCGTAACTAACTGAGGCGATCAGAAACGTCCATGTGCTTGGCCTGTGCTTGTGCTGACGAGTCAGAAACAAGAGGGAGAAAATAATTTATACACAAACTTTTGTATTGGTTGAGCAGGCCAGACCAGGTCCCATTGTATTTTCCAGTATGTATGTGCTATGCATGTGGACTGGACGAGACGGAGTAGTGTACCCAAGTTTTGTTTTCTTTCCACCAGGTCGGTTTTCAATCAATTGTTTTACATTATTAAAATGTACTTTGAGGACACTGATATTAAGGTTGGGTTGATGCGGCTACGTTTACGTTCCTTTTATGTGTAGTGTTTCTGATGGGTGGGCTGGCATGCATGCATGGCTTACTCCATTCCACGTTTAGTTTAGAACGACCACATTTTCAAAACCACGTTTGTTTTTTCTTCTTTTCACCGACTCGAGAGTTTTTTTCTTATAAATTGTGAGTGATTGTTTATGTACACCTCCTACTTTTAACATAGTCAGCGTCAGTCAGCCAGCAGCGGAGAAAAGGAAGGAAGGAAAACGAATATGAAATCTAGTAGTAGTAGTAGTACAGTTTTTTTTACCCCAAGTCAAATCAAGCCTTCCACTTCCTTGCCTTGCCTTTTTGCAAAAATGTTCTTTCCTCCAGAAACTTGATCGTGTGTGTCTCAAAAGCCGAAGCTCAACTAACCCGTCTTTCTCCGCGACTCTACCAGTTATCCCATCCACAAGTTTTCGTTCCTCCTTTTTAGTGGCATGCACAGCACAGGCATAGGAACCCAGAATTCGCATGCATGTGCTTCCAACTCCATGTGGAACTACTCGTATATTAAAACTAACCAGGCAGTGGCAAGGCAGCAAACCCCAGTTCCTACGTTTTACGTTTATATTGACTGAACACAGGCAGTAGGCAGCCAAAGCCAACTAGTCATTCCCAATTGGCCTTAGCTTTTAGCATGCATTCGGATCCAGTTGCAATGTAATGGAATCTACAAGCAAAGTACACTGGGAATTCGAATCGTGAGCTTCTGAAGCAAAATTCACTACAAAAACTAGACAAATCGCCAAAAACTCGCAGAAGGATTTCCCATGTACGAATAGTAAACATGGATGAGTTTGAGTTGAAGTTGAAGCAGTTCGTCTGTTCCTATTCGGAAAAGAAAAATTGTATGAAAAAGAATAACAAATGCAGTCAAGTCAAGTCAGTTGAGACTTGAGAGTTCAATATATCCGGTACGATACGTACTGTACGGGTGTGAATATGTGAATCTAGGGTTGCATGCATAAAGTCATGCACTACGATTTCATGCTTCTTTTCCTTTTGTTCAGGAGAAAGTACGTACGTAGGAAACGAATACGAATACGAAATGCAAAATAAGAAAAGAAATCTTCCTTTTCTGTTCGTACTTTTACTTTCTTTATTCTTATATTGATCTGAGAAAAAAAAATCCAAACTTATTTTGATAGTGGGTGAACTCTGAAGTGTGAGCCACAAGAAAAGGTTGAGGTGAGGTGCAGATGGATAAAGATGTATGAATTTAATGGTCTCACTCTCACGACTACGACTCCTTTCAAAAAATGACAAATGGCAATGCCATATTCAAAAATCAATTCGAATTGACGTACGGAGATGACTCCCCCTTCTTTTACTACTATTTTGAAATATAGTTAAAAGGAATGATAGTAATAATAATATTATCTCGAAGGGCTTGGGCTTGGACTTTGGCAGAAAATTTGTTAATGCATCTGCTGGCTTTTAGTTTTGTTATGTCATATGTCACATGAGACACGAATCCATCATCAGAATTTCAGAATTCACGAGAGTTCCTCTGTTATTAGAGAACCCGGGTGCATTGGCTCATTGGCTGAACATGAACATTCGTATCCGTATCGTATCGTATCGTTCGTGCGTGCGTGTGCAAATTCTAAAACCCGGTACGGTACGATGTCGATGATAAATGTACGGAACCATTATAGTAATTGCGGAGAAACTTACTTTTCACGTAGCTGTAGCCCGCAGGTTTATATTTAAGGCATGCGGAAATAATAAGGAATAGATTGGGAAGGAAGAGCCGGGTAGAATAGTCATCGAACTATGCAAATTGAATCCGTTTCGTTTCTGAGAAAATTACACGGTTTCTCAACAATCCTACTACATGCTAGAGCTATAGCTGCTCAAGCTCGGCTTACGAGTTGAGTTAACTGAAAGCAATGAATATTAATGATCTGCTTTCTCTTTGAGATAAAAAATGAATTGTTTATTTGGAGTGGGGAAGAGTGAAATGGGCTGGATTGCTCAATTTTCCCATTAATATTTCCACGAACCCTTTTACTGTGTGTATCCAAATTGAAGTCGAATTAAAACATTGTCGATATTTTGCTCGGATAAGTAATCGGATTAGTATTTTTTATTCAAACTCTTGAATTTATTACAGATTCATATTTATCAAAAATCAATAGGTATACATAATTTTTTACTCTTTCAAAAAACCACAATTTTTTGTAGAAACAAGATTTTTTGGAGCAGGTGAACTCGTACTGCATCCACATTC
>WJEZ01000982.1:0-20883 GCA_009869925.1 Thalassaphorura encarpata | reverse complement strand
AAGTTTTGATTATTTTTATTGATGTCTTGTCTCAACATAATAAAACGTCACAAAAGTTTGTGTCGAATCCTAAAATAAGAGAATTGGCAAAACACACCCGCACACATCGATCGAATCCTGATCCTGGTGTTTGTGCGAGTGCTATAGGGCTAGGGGTTGTAATACAATACAATGCAATCTGGGTTAGAATGGGAATTTCTATTCTCTATTTGGATTCCCATTCGTCGTAGTCATCTCGATAAAAGTCTCACTATGCCGAATGTCTGGTCTTCTAGGACTTGGATACCTGAGTTGATGTGGATGTGGAAGCAGAGGACGGAATTACTACATCCTCACCCTCAGCTCAGTAAAAGTTGAACTCGTATATCCCTTTCCCTCATTCTCATTGGGTACGTAGGGCCAAAGCCAAGGGAAAAGCAAACGGAAGTAGAAGCTCTTGAATGGCTCATTGATTCTGAGGGAATTTAGTTGAAAATACACGTCAAAGTCAAGTGGATTGACTGACTGACTTGACTGAATCTAGAATTCTAACATTGCAAGGCATGGGAGAGTAACTATTCCTGATTTATTCCAAGTCACTCAAGATTCAAGAAGAGCTTTATGAACTCCGTCACCCAAAAACCCAGCCTCAGCCTAGCCTTTTAATTTCACACTTTCATTTTGTCAGCATTTGGTTGAATAATTTATACATGGGAGTCAAAATAGGATTTTACTTTCAAAGGAGAGAGACAATATGTGAGTTGAATCCTACACTCAAAGTCCTCATTCAAAGTAGTTTCAAGTGCAAATACGTAGGGAAGGTAAAAACACAGTTTCATCATTTAGTTCTTTTTTTTAATCATTCCAACGCCAGAAGGAACTCAAACATTTCATTTCTTCTTCTCTTCTTAACATTTAATATTATTAATTGTAATTATTATTATTATTTTATATAGAATGTTTTATAAGGAGAATCACATGAGATTTTTTCCCTTTGTTGTCTACCACAAAACTGAAAAGCACAAATTACGTACATATTTGTGTTATACATAGGGTGAAATATTAAGGTAATCTTTCAAACTGTTGACACATGCAAACATTTTAATATTTTAGTTTTAGTATTGTATATTTTTCTGTTGAGATGTTTTTCTTTTGAACATTGATTACACCTACTTACTTACACCCTGAATTTATTCCTAACGTATAGTCTTAAGCTATACCACAACAAATACTGTTACGTACGTACGCACGCCACTTGCGNTACTTACACCCTGAATTTATTCCTAACGTATAGTCTTAAGCCATACCACAACAAATACTGTTACGTACGTACGCACGCCACTTGCGATGAGCTCAGCAAATACAATATTGATTACGATAATAATAATTCGAGCTTGTCCCCCACATTTAAACCATTCCTCTGAATATTGTATTATATTCCACATTTACATATTAATATCATTTCTAACTAGTTATAGCCGTAGCTGTACATTTCACAGAGGAGCAAGCGCAAGGGCGCATTATATGTGTATTGTTTTGGAAATAATGTAAAGGTACGCATTTCAAGAATTACCTTTGAGTGTTCAATAGAAATTAATTAACAAAAGTAAACAAAGTAAAGGATTTCATGGAGCCACCTAATTATTACTGGATTGCATTCGTAAACTATGATAATTTTAGGCAATAAAGTTGGAGCTGCAAAGTACAGAAGGATTAAGAACGAAAAACATGAATGTTGAATGAGTCCATTCGAATTTAAATATGTGATTTTGATTGAAAGAAAATTAAGTGAAAGTTTTCTTTTACTTTTTGCATTTGAGCAGGAAAGAATTTTCAAGGTATAACTCAATCCTGAAACTGTACTTGTTGAGTTTGCTTGCAAATGTGCCTTTTCATTTCCAGAACCAATTTCACATCGGCTAGTCTCAAAAGTTAGTTAGCTAGCCTCGGTTTTCTCATTTCTCAGTTTTTGGCTATGTTTTTGTTCAAACAGACTCATCCATCCTTCCCAAACTACGCGAGAACTAAAACATCATTTGCCTGCATGACGGACTGACTGACTTAGTTCATTTACTTGTTTTAAAACCCAGGATACTCTTGTTTGTACAAGAACAGGAAATATATACAGACGCTCTTTAGTTTTCATGCGTAAATTGTCGAATTCTTTTGCCAGGAAAGCGAGAGCGAACGCCAAGTCAAGAGAAGGCATTCATGGGAAAAGATAAAAATTGACACTTCGTCCAACATAATTCTTCTGCTCACTTTCCCTTAGCTTAGTTTCTGTAATAATTGTAAAAAATTCAGAACAAAACTCCAGGGGTGGTATGTACGTATGTGTGAAAAAGCCTTATCATCTAACCCATATGCGGTGCTACAGTCTTACAGAAGGTATAAGAAGAAAAACTTTTTTCAATTTTGCATTAATTGTTCTTTATATAAAAAGTACAAAAAATGAACAGTAACCAAAACTTAAAGCATAGTGGTATACACGTCATTTTCAGTAGAGTTTGTAGAAGCCTGTCTTACAAACTTTTGTGTTAACGATTAGGCCTGGATTTTTCTTAATCTAGAAAATTAGGAATGAGAAAAGAAATTGTGTTTGAAAAACTTGACAGATTAATGTGCCAATGCCAATTGCATACATTTATAGTTACACTTATTTTTGGCCGGCCTGGATACAATTTATACATTTATTGGCTCAGGTCGGTGCGGTACATGCTAAGGTGAAAGGTGAAGGGCAATTAATAATTAAAGAGAACGCTCCCCATTCGTCCTATCAATAATTCAACACATCGATCTCACATGCAAAAATCTCATGCGATGCTAATATTATCCAATATTCACCGATTTATTCCAACCACGGTGAGTTACGTTAATTAATTTCACTTTCATTTCTTTCTCATTCCATCAGACTATTTTGAATAGATTTGACTACTGGCTAAGGTTTTCCATTTATATCCTAGTTATACATTTTATTTTAGTTCTAAATTATTTTGACTTCGAACTTCTCAGGAGAAAAAACAAAAATTAGATTAATAAATTATAAAAAATTTCTCAATAAAACCAAAATATTGAATCCTCGCACTTCGCACAACGATATGAGTTGAAATAGAAAAGGACGAAGATGACTTAGCTATTATTACGTTGGAGCGTATTTAAGGTTAAAGATAACGAAGTGTAATAAATAATCTGTAAATATGACTTAAAAATAACTGATTAATTTGTTTTAGCACCCGAAGACCAGATGACTAATAATTTCCGTGACTGACTGAGTGAGACTTCCTTGTACACTGGTCCCTGATGATGACAATGATAAAACAGAGGATTTTTAACTTTACGTTATGTGCAATTCAGTTGCAATGTCTTAAGATTTTGAAATTGAGATTGATGTGCGTGGAAAGCGTATAACATGTACGTACGTATCATATGGGCCATGGTCTCACAAATTAATACAACAACTTAACGAGTCCTAAAATTAAATTATTTACTGCACTGCAAGTGCAGTAGTTAGATATTAGAGCAACAAACAACAATGCTTTGCCTTGGCTCATAAATTCTGAAAGTGAGTTATACGCCAGCCAGTACACGCACACGCATACATTTGAATAGATTGGGGTAAAAATACTATAAGGATTACAAGTTACGTCAACGTCACTAGACGAATAGGAATTAACCCCTCTTAAAATTTAGTTGAACTAGAGGGATTGTCAATTTTTTTTAAATTACTAGATATTATTTTATTATAGTACAATATTCTCGACGTCACATTTTAATACTAGCGTAAGATCTCTCGAGCTATATGTTAATACAGCCTGTAATTATTCGTTATGTCGTGTCAACTCATCGCAAGGAATTCTTGACAGTCGTAGTATTTTGTATTGGTTAGTGGTAGTAGTAGTAGTAGGTGTGTTGTCCTGTCGTGCAGAACTGGAAAGTGCCAAATGCCAATGCCATGTCCAAGGAAAAAGGACCCGAGCGTAAGTTCTGGGTGGCTGACAAGGATTTTAGGATTTCTTGACAGACAAGATAGGGAGGGGGATGGTGGTGACCTTTTTTAAAAGACAGACAGACTGACTGACTAGCACTAGGACTAGCTGTCACGGGTGCATCTTGGCTTTGGTTTTCAAGTGGCTAAGGATTCTTTGCGTGAGGCCGGATTACTCACCGCGGAAGAGACAGATGAGCCGCGATGTTGAAGATTAAGCTGTGCCAATTTCTTGTACATGAGAGAATTCACAAATCTTGGGTAAGAGTCACGATGCATCAGAGTAAAAATTTGCATTTGGGCTTCATCAAACGTATGTGGAGAAGGATCAACCATATTTTGATTCACTACTTCCCGCACTCTTGAGTCGAGGCTTACCTGTAAAGAAAAATCAAAAAAAAATTAAATATTATTAATATGGGGTGAAAAATGACAAAAAAAATGACATGGTTGGTCATTGGATGCCATAAGAAATCAGACTGATCACTGATTCAATGAAATCACAGACTAAATTGATTGGACCAAGAATTAAGGATCAAATTGATCCTTCAAAATTATATTGCCCACAAATCCTTGGAAGTAACTGCCGTTTTCCTAAAAGACTGGGACCTCTTTGCAATCAATAATCAGAGAAAATTGGTCCATCATACTTTCACCGAATGGTTCAATTCCCCTCGGATTAAGTGCCGACCGACCGCTTTACTACGTTTCATGCATTATTGACTTTAGGAACATTAAATGGAAAAGGAACGGCTACGGCAAGGCAATGCAATGCATATTCGTTGCGGACCGTTGCTGTGCATCTGTCAGGAACATTAAAGAATTCATTGTTTTTCTTCAAAGTTTATACGCAGTACGTACAAATTATTAACTGCAACTGCTGCCGCTGCTAGTGCCAATCCTTAATTTTTGGCAATAACTTTTACTATTACTTACTAGGCTAGGCAATTTCATCCAGATCATGAAAAAAAATTAGAAGGCACTAGTACGAAATATACACTGGAAAAAAGTTGGGTACAAAAATCTGAAATTTAATCCGCCCACCTTAACTTTGTTTGATGAAAAACAATTAGGGCTGGCTCTATTTTAAGAAAATATGACGTCTTATTAATTTGAAGCAAACTCAAACGCTAACGCTGCGCTGCTCTGGTTAAGGTTCTTAAGTTTATTAAACAAACTTATTGTATCAATAGCTTGGAGGGTTACGGAAGTTTGTCTTCTTTGTAGTTGGAATCCAAACATGAGATATGAGTGTTATTTCTTGAGAGAAACAGCGAAGCAAGGCACAGATCGCGTTCAGGATTTCAACAATTTGCTAGAGGATATATCTTTACCACTGCTGCTGCTAGGACTTTTGTTTGCACAAGAAGATCATTGAAGCGTTATAAATAGACTCCCGAGCACATAGCAATTTATTCTTCTCCACCTTCCCTCCCCATCAATCTTACAAAATACATTTCCTCCCGCTAACACTAGTCCAGACCAGACCATAGCCCTTTGTCTACGAGAACAGAACCAGGATACCCGGGCTGCTTGCTGCTAGAACATCTGAACGCATTTCATTATTCAAATCTAATGACGTTTATAACGTGCGTGAAGTGAGATCAACTCAGCCAAGCTAATGGGTAAATGAAATCCGAGAGGGAGAAATGGACTAAGTAAGTAAGTGAGTGAATAACTTTGAAGAGAGCAACTCAAGACAAAAGGAATAAATTTAATCCTTTAGACTGGCGATTCCATGTTAAAATGCAGTGTGAATATTACAATGGGCAAAAATTAAGTCAAATGACAACTGGACTAATTGGACATTTTGTCAAATTAGCAAAAAGCTTCAAAGTGCAAAAGTATGAAAATTTTATACAAAATTTTACTATTTAACATAGTATGACGTGAGCACGGATGGCACGGCACGTGCAGGAATTTGAACCTCAGATGTCCTTTAAAAAATAAACCGATAAAAGCTAGTGCAGCAGTCTAGAATTTAATAAACGACAGTGTTTGTCTTACGTAGTACAAGGAGATGAAAATGAAGAGAAAATTACGTTATGACCCTATGTAAAGACTATGACTACAAGTTCTAGAGGAAACCAATGGTTAATTAAAGTAAAGAGGAAATGTTCCTCCCTAGGTTATCAAATTATGTTCCCCAACCACCAAATTATAAGTGGAGAAATCCACAATGCTTCTCACCTAACGTCACGTCAGTTCTGACTGTGGGAAAAATGTCAAGTGCAAAAATTTCTTTTTGTCAAAATTTCGTTTGATTAGTTCTTTTGTTTTCCTAATTTTATTTGGGGATTACTCACAAGCTGGCTACGATAGGTTGACAAATTAACTTTTTTATTGACTAGATAAAATACTGAAGGGGTTGTACTTAATTTTAGAGATTTATTGCCACCAGAATCGAGTAAAATCAGTCAGTCAGTCAGTCAGTCGTGAAGTATTTAATTTAGAAATTTATGGTGAGTCTAATTTTCCAATCTCTGCTGCTGGCTGCCTTGCCTTGCCTGCCCCCATGCCCTTGCCCCGTCCAGTCCTCGTTCGTCAGTTTAACGATCCAATTTATTAGAGAGCTAGAACCTTGGGGAGACATTGCTTAGTCCCATTCCAAAAGAAAAAAAAGAAAAACGAATGAAACAGGTCTGAGCAAAGGAAAGCAAAGGAGAACCGAATTCATCTAGGGAACTGGAACTAGTGCCTATTTCAATTTATTTCCCAAATCTAAATTAAATGTGTTTGTACAAGGGAGACTGAGCCAAGGTAAGGCAAGGCAGTGGAGAAATTTCACTGCCATGGTATGGTATAGCATGGCATCGTCTTGGCGTTGAAAACTGCTCAGGGCGATAATTGTCTTCAAACGGAGTGGAACCTTAATTTGCACGCACAGAAGAGAAGAAGAGAGTTGGTGAAACGTGTATACGTTGAATACTAGAATCAAGCGGTTGATTTTTTTCTACATTGTCAAGGCATGGCATGGGGGAAAAGAAGAAGTAAGTAGAAAATGCCTGGGAACCTGGCCTAGCCTGGGTATGGAGAAAGCACCTCGATTGACCCGATTTGCACGCGCGACTCTCTCATAGCTTCAAGGTATTGATTTCTTTTCCTCACGCCGTCGTCTCCTGGACTGCTTTGCCTTGCCTGCCTTTGCCTGGCATTAAGAAGCAAAGTGAAACGAATATACTTCCCATCCCATCTATTCCACGTGTACGTACGGAGGTATTTGTCTCACAGGCAGAATTTTCTCTATCTTATAAGCTCTGTCGAATTCTTGAGCAGCAGGATGAGGATTTTGGTCATTCTTCTTATGGACCAGACTTTCATTTTCTACACTATTCTCTCAGATTGCCATCAGTTTACTTGGTGGCTTCAACCGATTCATGACCATCCCATCCATCGAATCAATGTAGTGCAGAAGAGGAGCAGCCTTACCAAAATCTAATCGAAAAAGCCATCCTATCTCATAACTCATTTTCTTTTCTTTTCCCTTCCCAATTTTCGCTTGAGAACCGGGTGTGTACTGAATTTATGAGGAATTACTTACAAAAAAATATAAAATTAAATATACAGTCTACAGTCTAACGTTATATCCTAACTTGAAATTTAGAAGATGGTTGACATGAATTCAAGGATATTTTCTTATGCAAGGGAAAGGGACCAGACCATGTCAAAAATTCAGTCGAATAGGTACAAAATTTAAGAATCTTTGTTTGAGAAGATAATCAAAGGGATGAGCTGCTTGGCTTGGCTAGAGAGGATTTCGCAATTTCTAAAGTAAGCAAGCCAAGCGAAAATGCGAAGGAACCACTGGGTTCCGGAAATTGATATCTAATTGGATTTTTGTTGATGCTGCTCAACTCATCTCTTGCAGTTCCATTGCTTGCTGCTCAGTCATTTTGCCTGCCTTCCTCTCTTGAGAAAATCTTCACGCTAATGTAATCCAAGACATTTGCATTTGCATGGATGAACTAGGCACACATTCACTTTTCCTTAATGCAAATGGACTGAAGAACTTAATTCTTCATCAGCCTCATCAATTTATTCTTCCTTGAGATTTCATTCGTCACCGCAACTCCTTGAGGTTTTTTTTTTCGTTTAGCTTGGAGCAATCAATTTTCTTCCATGGCGGTTAGAATAGGAATACGAGGAAAAACTGTAGAAATGCCAGGGATTCAGTCGGATTAACTAATCACCCACCAGGAAAGAAATTTGCTTTGCCTCCCAATGGCTACACAAGACACCTGCTCTACTTTCTTTGATTGGACACGAATTAGCACTCCCAAGTTTATCCAATTCAATTCAATACATTTTAATTAACGTGGCATAGCGGTGCGGTAGGAATTGACCAACTTTTTTTGATTCAATGAAAGCCTCAACCAGGATAACATTGATAAGTGTTTCAAAGTTTTCAAGATGCTTCTGTATTAAATTAGATTAGATTCTAGTAGAAGTAGAGCAGCGCAAGATAAGGCTAGGCTAGGCTGCAAAATTTGCATATCCACCCAAGCCCTAGTCCTAATATTCTGCCGAGCCGAGCCTTTGCTATTGCCTGGTTATGGGACGGGCGGACATTTCACATGTTCACATCAATCACACGCCAGACAGTTTATTTCGTCATGTCAGCCTTTCCTAAACTCCATTTGCTTTTACCCAGCTAGCTCCATCAAGTCAGTCAGTCAGTCAAGTCATGGGTCTTACACATTATGCATACAACAAACCATCTATCCATCCATCCGCATCTTTTATTATGTATTTTGGAAGTTTTGCACGCAAAGGAAGAATTCACACCAACCGTACGTACTGTATTCTGGATACGTGAAACCACCAAAGGTAGGAATGAAATGAAAAGATGAAGCGTACGCCAAGTCAAGCCGCCAGCACTAACTAATCAATTCACTTCCTCCAAAATTGCTTGATTTACTTATTCACCGACGGCGGTTTCCTCAGGCTCTACTTTTCGCAAATTCTTGATATTTTTGAGCTCATGTCGAAAAATCAAGAATCAAAACGATATAGATAATGTTGTTTAGAATTTTTAGTTGATTAAATTACATTACATTTTCAACATCTTATAAAATCCTGGCTCAGATTTCAAGTAAAATATAAAAATTTTATGAAACGTCAGGTAAATTCTATTGCGTACATGTCATTCACCTCGAATGCCGAATTATTGAAAATACAGGAGCAATGGCTCAAAATACGTTCAGCAAAACTTGTGCTGCTATCCTATGCAACATATTCACCTGGAAAACTTTTTGAATACTTGAACAATGGAATTCAAAATTCCGTCTGGTACCGAGAAAAGAGAACGGAAAAGTAGAATGAAGGCAATTTCGAACAAATACTAGCCAAATTTGTGCACAAATCGAATCGACTGAGAAAAGAGTATTCGAATTGGAATTTACTTCCAATCTTATCTGTGCTACTGTTAAGCTAAAGGTACCAGGAAATGAGGCAAGAAAATTGAATATGATAAAAATTCTATTGGGAAATACAAAATTATTGGGGAAGTGAGTGCAGAATAAAATTGCTACGAATGGCAGCGGCAAGGAGAAGAAACTCGATTTTTATGCTACTTCAGCTAGCGATGATTAGTTAAGGAATATGTTTGTAAATTTTTCAAGCAATTCTATTCAAAGTGACAAGTCTCATTTGAATCCAATTCCAAATGCCGCCTAACTTTCCAGTTATTAATCAATAAGTCAAAGAAAGTTTCCCTTGAAGTTGTCGGTGGAATTATCAATGTTTTGTGCAAAACTGTCGAGACTTTGTCAACAAAAGTTTGCTGCACACAACCACGAGACGAGGCACTCCCACGCATTAATACGTATAAATATGAATGTAGGAAGAAAGTTATTGATTCAATCACACTCGGCTACTGCATGTTTCTCACAACGTCCTGACTCATACAATAATTTTCTTGTCCATACGTAACAAAAGGCAAAATTAATTCAAACAAAAATTTGAGGAAGAAATATGCACTATACAGCGCAGCACACGGAGTGAAAATGTGAGTCAAGTACGTTAAAACAAATCCAATTGAAAGTTTTTTAGTACTCAACTTACTTAAACTTCTACATTGTCACATAAACTACGAGCACTTAGATTTTATTTCCACTGTACTGACTGTATCGCATCGCATTTCGGTCGGGCGGGTCGAGACATTTCCAAATATTTCACCATTTTGCAAAAAAAAAATGTAAATCTAAATTGTACTTGGCAAACGACTGGATTCTACTGTACAAGTCTAAAATCCCACTCCAATTTTATCCAAAAATCCCCAAAAAGTTTGCAGCCAGGCCGGAACAATAAATATAAATCTGAAAGTCTCTCTCGTGAGAATCAATGTTCTGGATAGTATGGTAAATACTACCATTAGACCTTGCCTCCCAGCTCAATACATCATCATAGCTACATCATTTTGCACTCCCGGGTTTTTTTCTTCTTGTTATGCTGAATGTAAGTCCAATTCAGAAGACCTTGTATTTGTATTGCTGCATTGCAATGTCGTTGTCGTACTCGTACGCGTAGTCATAGCCGTGCTAACGCTAATGCTAATGCTAAGGCGATTCGCACTCTACTTGGAGATAAAATCGATGTTATTCAACTTCCCCGGTGTGACCTCCCTATCTGTCTGTGTACGATTTCCAAATATTTCTTCCTATGCCACTACACACGCGATAGATTTGATCCAAGGGCTTTATAACGGTGATTTGTGAAATTAAATGCTAATGTATGTAATGGCTATGGCATGTAATAAAATAATTGGATTGATCCAAATTTTAAAATCTACTTTTTTTTCAACTTGTGCCATCCATTCACTGCACGCAATTTTTTGTCTACAAATAACAGGGCGGCCTGATGCCAATGTCAATGCTGCAGGACTGATACTGACTCACCCGGTTTTGCAAATGCAATAGTAATCTGTAACTGACCTGCACTCTTCATCATCTTCATAAAATTTTTTACATGTAAATGCACTTGTGAATTCACAAACATGATCATTATGATCAGTTCAGCTTATACATTGCAATTTACAATTCTTGTAGTGAAGTGCAGTGCAGTGCCAAGGTTTTTTTTTCTTGAATAAATTCTGTCATAATGTGAACGGGTTTTAAAGACGACTCGACTCAAGTATTTGTTGTAAGTAGTTGAGTTGAGGTCAATTCAATCTTAAGGATCAATCTCCTCTACTTGTCCTTATCAAAATTCCCTAGACTTCCCTTAAAGCCAGAGTCAGAGCAAAGTCCGCCTACTCATTAGTTAGATGTTGCAACCCAGGTGATTTAATTAAATGAAAAAATGATAAAGAGAAAAAAACACATCAGTCATATATGCAAAATCCTGTCCTGCAATGCACCCAAGCAGCAGAAAAATGACCCAAATGCTAATGAGTGAGTTTGTAACAGTAAGTAGAAAAAGTAGAAAATTCATCTTTGTCCGTGTCCTCAGGGTTGAATGAATATTCAGTGACTTAGGAATTTCTACGTACGTCCTGTCTAGTGTAATTTGATTGTTTAGCATTTGATTGGGATTTCGTATTAAATTTACGTACAGCAACAACAACGGCAGCCAGCAGCAGCAGGTTGTCAACTTCTCCTTAAAAAGTTTTCCGTTAAAAACAATTTGAAAGAAACGGGATTCATTAAAAGCTTTCGGAACATGACACATAGATTAATGCATAATAATTATGTTTTTCACTTCAGCAGCAGCTCTTTTCTTTCTTGCTCCTTATAATGAGTTGAAGGCAAATCTGTCAGAACTGCTGCCTTTTGTTCAGAATATTAATTTCAAAATACAAAAATTCACAATTTGTCAACATGTCCAAATATTTGTTTGCATTTCCTATACTACATTATTCATTAATTAGTAATATTTCATTTAAGTAACTGGGAAATGATCCACCTGTGTATTCAGAGTTTATATAGAAACTTTTAGGTAAATTAAATGAAATCACAGTAGCACACATGTTCTGATTAACAAGAAGTCTATATAAATTTTCAAAGTCGTAAAATCGGCAGACACTACTGCGAATCCAGGTCACATGTACATTTTGCAGTGTAGAAACTTTCTCTATCCTTTCATTTTCATTTCTTTGGTCTTGTTTTAATCAAATGATGAGTTGGCAAGCAGTGGCATAGCGTAAGTGTGTCGCGGTACATGGTATAATTTTATTCCCTTCCAAGGACCACTAGCTTTGCCTTTGGTTTTGGTTTTAATAGGTTTCTCAAGTTAAGATGTCCCAATGGACGGACGGGGAAGAGAAAACTAAAGCAAGTAAATTCATCTTACCTCTTTTGGTGAAAGGATGGAAATGTAGTCTTCATAGATGAGTCGAGCCTTTTCTTCAATCAGCTCAGGCTTGGTTTCTTTTTTGAGATCCTCAACTCTGAAATGTTATCCAAAATTAATTTTAGAATTTGTGTTTTTTTTCATATGTCGTTGAAGGTTTCCTCCTTATGTAAAGCGTTAGGGGAATAAAGAAATGTACTTACGCAAGCCAGAATAGAATATTCTCTTCACTAAATTCCAATTTAAGAAACTCTCGAAATACTTTCCGTCCTCCAGAATTTCGCATTAACTTATCAAAAGAGTCACCCCAACTCCGAACTTCTTCCAGAGAAGGCCTGTCAATTTCAAAAATACATTTACAACCTCATTTAGTCCAAGTCATCAGGAATTACTACATAGCTACAGCCTCCATTCCACTACAACATTTTCTGCCTCATTACGTCTCCTATAATCTTTAGCTTTAGCTTTGAGACCACAACTTTGAGCACTCAGCAGTCTTCATTGAGTTCTAAAGAACTTATCAGGAGGAAATGAAAACACATTCAGAATGGAACTTCCAACTCATCAACCGTACGTACGTATCAGTCCTTATCTCAGGCAAACTTTCTCCAACTTTGCTAATATAAAAAAGTAAATAGGTCGCTCAGAGTTGGGAAATGGGGAGCTGATGACCACATTCCTTTGGCGATTAATACTAAATCCAATGAATCTTTTATGTACAGCCAATAGCCGAGACTGACAATCGAAATCCAAATGAACTCGGCCAAAATCAATCAGGAAGTTATAAATTTTTTCTTGCCTGCTTATTGTCGGCCTAACCCGGATAATCCTAATCAAGACATACGATAACTCCGACCGAATATGATTTAACAGGCAAGGCAAAGCAATTATTTTACCAGGATTGATTGACACACACGTAGTTATACCCAATATTTATCTCAACGGCTATCAGCGTCAGCAAGTGACAAACTTGTTACGGATGGAAACATTTCCATGTAGGCAGGTATGAAATTCATATGCAATATTTAAATACAGGAAGCCTCTTGCTGAGCTTAGCTTGGCTTGGAAGGCCAATGCAAGTTGAAGAAGCCATAAACGTTTATTAACCTGCAATTATATTGCATGTATGTGGAAATCGAACCGATGCCAAATAATGCGTGACGTGACGAACTCTACTTGCTGTGCTGACCCTGCACTCAACTTGCACGAAATTGACCAACTCAAATAGGAGATTGTCACGCGATCAAATAGGCAGGGGATTAATGTCTTGTAATTCAAATACGATAAAATAAAAAAAAAACGGACGGAAGAACGCAAGCTTGTTGGCTGGTTGAATTGAATGGGGAACTGGTCTTGTCAAGCTAAGCAAATTGTAAATTATGTATTTGCGGAATCTGGTGTGAGATCAAACAGCCGTTCGTTGGTTCCATTCCTTGTGACCCTTCGCCTCAAGTGATTTATGTTTTGAATATTTTCACTTATTTTGGCAGATATATATGCAAAGCGTACCTCCCGGGTTGAGATTTTGCAAAAATAAAAAATCCCGAGCAGAAATGTGACTTTAGTTCCAGTTGGAAAATTTCGATACATATGCCTGACTGCCTGTACATGTAAATTTAGCAGTTACAACTGAATTGGCCTGAATATTTCCCATTTAACCCTAAGTTGATAATACTTTCTCAATTTACTTGAAAATAAGTTTTAAAGGAATTTTGCGAATCTCCTGGGGGAAAATGCTGACATATTCAATTGACACGGATGGACGGGCTGAGTTTTTACGTTGAATGTTTCTCTTTTTCTCCCTCACCAGGTTGAACGTACGTATGCATACACATGCATAATTATGAAAGGAAAATCTGGATCACAAAACGAGAGAGCAGAACACATGTCCCTGCTCTGCTTTCACTTCCTCTCGTGAAGCCTGTCAGTTTATTTATAAGAAGAAAAAAAGGAGGACGCAAGATGTGGAGCTAGAGCTGGAGCGGAGAATTCATGCTGAGAAGAAGAAGAAACTCTGTGACAGCCACCACAGGAGTAGCCTTCACACATGACATCCTCTCCTCCTCCTCGATCCTTTTACATTTCTTTGCCTTGCCGAAAAAAACTTCTCCTTTCATTTTTTACAGCTTTTTTTCTCCCTCCAGTCAAATCCAAAAGGACTTGGCCTAAAAGGCTCGGCTGTGAAGAAAAGATTAGTTTGATTCTTCACTCTAGAAAATCCCACGGCCCGCCTGCCTGCCTGCCATAACCTACCTCTTTTATTGCTTCCGCCGATTTGCCAAATGTAAATTTTGTGTGTCATAGTACAAAAGAGCCCAAAAATGACTTGAATATAACCCATATACATAAAACTCCTATACAATTCTCCGTTCAGCTTATACATTAATTAGCATCATTAATAACGAACGGAATTTCTGAGACATGGCATTACGAAATTCGCTTTTAGTGCTACGTAGTAGAAAGTTGTGGAAAATAACTCAATCCTGAATCTTGTATCAGTACGGCGGCTGAAGAATATAAAATATCTCTTTCTCACCACCGAATCTTTCTAAAATCTATTCTACTGCAAGAAAAATCTTCGCAGCCTTTGAGAAGATAGTGCTGATCGATATTTGTCAATTTCCCCGCCTGTCAAAACTCGACATTTGTTCTCTTCGTCTTCCAAATGCTTCTACAAAATTTGCATTTTCTCTTCTTATCAATCTCAATGTGAATTATCCTTAGATATATCCAAATACCTTCAAGAAATATCTTTCCATTTCTGCCTGAACTTATCACACGTGTATACGTGTATATCCCAATTTTAGTTATGGTATATCTCTGTATTAGCTAGACTAGTAAGCACATGGTCAATTTCACTACTGATAAAACTAAGACGAAAAAACCGATGGTAATAAAAACTATACTTACGGGATATCTGCATCACAGTTGAGATCTGAATCACCATCCTTTGACTTGGGTTTATTCTCATTATTTCCCCTGAGTGCCAAACTGAAAGAATTAATACAAAGCATTGTTGTAAAACCAATGCTAATAAACATAGAGAGGAAAGGAAACACACGTGTGTAGCTTAGAATTAGAACTGCTCAGGTGTACAAATTAACTTACTAGCTCCAATTTGTTCCACTTGTCCGGAATGACATTTTGAAATTAAATAATCTATATGTACAGCACTCGCACGCGATTTTGCACTTTAGATTTGTTATTTATTAATTTGAAATGGATGAGCTGAATTCAAGCTAAGAAGTTTCGTAACTAACCCTACATACGCATTATGTGTTGAACAATGAAGGAACAAATGATTGGGATTTCCGACGACAACGATGAGTACTGTACCAGTACTCATAAACAGAGGTTTCCTGTCAAGATTAAGTTGTAGAAAACGCAACGCATTAATGTTAATGACATTGGAATGGGCCTAGCCTGAGACTCAAATGACAAATTCTGTTATCAATTTGTCCGTGGTTAAAAATACTACACAGCCATGCTCAAACGCACGCACTTGTTTTGTTTGTTGTCCCTTGTAATTAATTCCAGATAGGTTTTGAACAATTGCTACTAATTCTAATCATCCTATAAATAGGTGCGTTATGTTATAATTATTGTACAGGTGTATTCCTGTGACAATTTGCTAGTGTTTTGTTTAGTATTTTTTGGTGACTGCTGCTTCGTCGTTGTCGAACGAAGACGTACTAGCGATAAGAATGCAAAATATAAACTGTTCATTGCTACTCGACTCGGACTCGATCCAGGAAGTTATTATCAAATGTCAGATTGCTTGTTGAATACTTTTTCCTTAGTATTGACATTATGTGCAAGTAACGTACGCAAATTCCAAAGTGCAAATAAATAAAACTCTATACTTGGCGATTCGGAAGGGACAAGGAGTGCAATTAAATGTAACTCGGATAAATATCATTGTCAAAGTCTATAGAAAAGCCTCAAAACCACTTCCGGGAAGTTTTTAAAGAAAACCCATTCATAAAATATTAAAAAGTAATAGATTAGAGCCATTGACGCAGTTTATCGTTGTCCAAAAAGTAAAAAATTTGTGGATAATTTCTAGATTTGATTACATCACAAAGGAAAAAAGAAAGACAGCAAAAAGTATGGGGAATGGATTAATAGAATTTACCAAAAGTTTCTGTACCATGAGCAAGAACAGCAACAACACCAACAAAGACAACAGGGTTTTGTGGGGCGGATCCCATTCACTGGCGTCTCGGTGTGTCCATTTTGTGAAGATAGGGCTTCATTCGGTCCCGTAGCACTCAACCGATCTCCTTGTATTTGTCCTTGTGCCTCTTGCTGTTTTTGTTCTTTATTATTCTTATTATTTGGCTTTTGTGGGGTAGAGTTGGGTCGGAGCCGAACTTCACTTCCGGCTGACGTTGTCTCCACAGCATTTCTTGTCACCTTCAGCCCTTTCTCACTTTCCTTTGTCATCTACAAGAACAAACCAAAAGAAAGGATATACGTAGGCCTGGGCCTTAATTTCTTCACTTTCAAATATTCTCACAATTTAATAACCTCATGTTCAAATTCTCATCCATAACATGGCATAGCAGGCATTGCTCCTACGCACAAATTTTACCCACAGTAAGTTGATTTAAATCAAAAGTTGACCACAAATAACCGTCAAAAGTGGCAGTTGTGGTCGCATCGCATTTTGCAGAAGCTACGTCAACTAATTAGTTCCAGTCAGAATACACTGACTGAAATTCATTGTTAGGTACAAAATACCTTGGTAGTTCAGTTCATCCATTCGTACATTAAGCTGTCAACCAGACTCCCAGTCAATAAACTCTGTTGCTTGACGTAAATTCATTTATTTGTGTTTCTTGGCAAGGAATTCTGACGAAATCACACAAGGAAGGAAAACAGGAGAGCAGACTGCACTTGGTGAAAATTCCAGAGCAAAATGATTGTTAAAACCTAAAGTGATCGATTGCTCATCTGACACTGTTTACATTTTTGCAATGTGGAATGGAATGCATAAAACTGGTTAAAACTGGTATAAAATGGGAGTCTTAGTATTTTTCACATGTTGGACAAAACCGTTGCCTCAATTCAAATTGTGACTTGACGCTATCCGAATTTTTCCATTGAATAAATTTGAAGATCAATGTTAAAGTAAATACGCAAATTGAGCTTAATAAGAATCAACTGACTTTTTAATTACTTTATCCTTGATTGCAGATATATAATTTGCCTTGGGAAAAGTTCAATTTCTCGTATATATGACCAATATACGTCGGAATACAAATCTTAGCAACTTTAGACAAAGAGTTCTATTCTAGAAGTCTTGGTGTTCTTCCATGCTTAAAATTGATAAAACCACCTGGATCAGAAAGTTCCAAATCTGGATATTACGCTTCAAGCTCAAGCCAAGCTCATGATGCTAGCAAAGCTATTAGCTAGGAAGTTATATGGTTTTAATGAACTGCCAGCAGATTGTTTCCATACTTTGGTCTCGAGTTAAACCGCCTAGTGAATATTTTATTATCCCCATCTTCCAGCCTTGGCTGCCTGGCTGAAATGTTGCACTTGTGAGCTCCAGCTCCAGCGGTTTATATTTTCTTGCATGGGCGAAGTCATTAGTGGCATACGACTACTGGTAGATTTGTGAATTTTCCAAAATCATAGCTTCTAGAGGCAAGGTCTATGGAGTGAATAATAATAATCTTCGGATAATCCCATAACAAAAGCAGAACCGGATTTAAATTAATTCCAAGCGTTCGCTCGAATATTGTTAGAAATCGCTGTCTGATGAGAATTTGCAACCGAAATAGGTTAGCTTTTGAATAAACCAATCAGAAATACCAAAGGATTATTATTATTCACCCACAATCGAAAATTGACTGCGAATATAAGATTCGCCAAGTATTATTTTGTTGTGCAATCTGATTATTATTCCGACAAGCCAAAGTCAGTACTCCTCCTGGGTGTAAAAATTTGAATATTGGTCTGCAATATAATTACAAAGGTCTATTCAACATTCATGTCATCTCTTGGCTTGGCCTCCCCCGCCTCCTCAGAGTATTGAGAAGACATCATCATTAAAAATGATCCAAGCAGAAGCAGACCAGACGACTCAACTCGGTTGGATGATGTCCCCTGAGGATTTTGTTCAAGAATCTCACAGATATCATTATATCATTTTCTATTGAGGACAGTGCATGGAATTTAGAACATTATTGATCTCCAAGATTTTCAGACTTTAGCTTTTACTCACTCGTACAAATGACAAAATTATACCACAGTGTAGCATGTAGCTAGCTGGCCTGGTTATAGAAACTGAAAAAGGCTCGAATATTTCAAACTCTCCTTGAAGATGAAGTAAAATAAATTACAAAGCAAGTGATCCGAGTTGGGAAAACATATCAATTCATTTCAAAAGGGGATACGTATACGTTTTGAGTAACTATGAAAAGACGGATTTATTGAAATGTTCAATTGTGATACAAAAAGTTGGATAGAGACAAAGAAGTAGTAGCAGCAGGAGATGGAATGAGTTGTCAACTTGTAAGTTGTATTCTCTGGTACTTCAATATTTTGAACCCTGCCTTCATTGATAATCCAAAGAAAGGTGAATAGAATGAATGAGGCAGGGAAAATGAAATGAAATGAAAGAGGATGGGGAGAAGAATGAGAAGAAGACGAAAGGAAGAGGAATATTCTAAGGACGGGAAAGTAACCAAGAGTGAAAAGGAGAAAGAAAGACGACGACGAGGGAGAAAATTCAACAGCAGCAGCAGCAGAGAATCTGGAGAAAGTTGGAAAATCAATAGGAAGCAATAGCTGAGCTGGCTGAGGCTGAGGCTGGGTGAAAGTGGAAGAGAAAGTTTTGGAGCGAAGCAAACATACGCCTCTTGTGGTTCATCCTTCTTTAGATGATATCCCAAATTCGCTTTTTGGCAATTTTGCTCCATTGCCTACAGCCTGCCCTCTTTCTTGATAAACAGGTTAAGGCGCGCGGGGGGAAGCGCGGGCGCAAGGCTAAGCTCACTCATATGAAATATTCTTGACGCTCCAATACACAAAAACCAAAAAAAGGATTATGATGGAATGGAAGGAACAGTCGAATGGATAAATACTCAACAACTCCTGTACTGTGTGGGTGTTCTGTAGTAAGTAGTACATACAAGAACTTTCGCTTTACTTAAAGCCTAGGTGCGGGCACATGCACTGCACAAGGAAATTTCCAGACCCGAGACCCTGGATGTACTTGTTATGTAATCTTGAACCGGGTAAGTTGGAAAAGCATATGCATGCATGCAATGTCAGCCAACTAACGTGTTATCAGCATTTTCTTTTGATCACCTCCTTCCGTCAATTCATTCCAAGGCCTTCATGCCTTTGCCTTTGCCTGTCTTTTTATAACACTCATGGATGTCAGAGAGTTCACCTTATGCTATGCTATGCTTATGCTATGTTAACAAGTTGCCTGGAGAAATGTGTAACTTCCGACATTCCGTCAAAGTGATTGCACACACACACACACATCTCTTTGCACTTTTTTCTTTTTACCTGTCGACATTTCACCTTATGTTCTATTTTCCATTAACTGATGAGTTGACCTTTCAACTACACGCACGTGTGAGTAGGCCAATAAAGTGTAGGAGGGAGGAACTATAGTTGATTTACTTTGTAAGGTATTCAATGAGGCAGAAAAGACAACATTCACTCAGCTCAGCTCAGGTTGGATTAATTTTAATGACTTTTACCCTTAGACAGGCTCCAGAAATTCAATGCGTCACCTCTAATTAGTTGAAGTTCTAGAAATAAATCCACCTCAATAATGAAGATGTACAAATGACATTTACATGGAATCAAATCGAACTTTGACTTTTACTTTTAGAGCAAAATCCGTTCATTGCCTATTTCACATGAAAGTATTTGATAAAATTGTGTTTATGCATGGTAAGAGTCCTAGACTGACTAAACTGTAGACGGAAATCAAATACCACGAGTGTCAAACATCTTGAGTAACCTGATCAGGTTGAGGAGCAAAAGAACTTGAAATATGATCTCTAAGCCCAAACCCTTCGAGTCTTGAAAATCAAAACACTCTAGAATTTCTCAAAGATCGTCTTTGCATGCAAACTAGACGAAGACGTATCAATATCGTGTTCAAATTCTTTCTATTTTTAGAACTTCAAGAAATGATATTGGAACGATGTGACATGTACTGTGCAATTCTTGTCATTTAGATACTTTCAAAAATAAAATGTAAAATTATAGGACAGAGACAGAGATAAATCCAAAGAATCTGATCAGATGTTTTTGACATGTTCGATCTGTGTGGCTTTTTCCTATGCAATGATTCGCCCATGCAAGATAATTTCTATTTTGGCCCATCTCAACCACTGTCATGCTTTTGCCAGTGACACTGGATGACAACAAAATTCACATTCGTTAAAGTTTTGAAAGAGTCTGGCTTGAGCATATAAACCAACTCTTTATATTTTGTCCTGTGTATTAAGTAAAGCAAAGCTCCAATGTCAATACAAGCTAGAAGTCAGGGAAAGCTTAGCCTGGGCCTGGACAGAAATATAAAGTTACTGTGTATAGGACAAGACGTATTCCATCCAAGTCAAGCCGGGAACGTCGACACATGTGGGGAATTA
>WJEZ01000981.1:0-20885 GCA_009869925.1 Thalassaphorura encarpata | reverse complement strand
CAAGTTCTTGGCGGCTGAATTCAGAGTTAGATGTTTGGCCCACGTAATTAACCTTGCTTGCCAAGATGCATTATCAACACTGAGAACTGGATTGACATTCGATTCAATTAACACTGATCTGGATTCGAATTCAGACGAAGATGACGATTCTGATAAGGCGGAGTTAAAGAAGGACGAATCATTGCTTGGTAAAATTCGAAAGGGCGTAATGAAAATCAGAAAATCTAACAGAGGAGAGAGATGTTCAAGAGGCAATGTACAGCTGCCGATATTAAACATAAGGAGTTAGTAAAAGACGTCGCCACTCGTTAGAACTCTTCATATTACATGCTAAAAAGAGCTCATAGCATGAAAATTCCTTTTGAAAACACGTTACTGAATGAAAGATCTCTGGAACTGTATATTTTGAAGGAGAACAAATGGAAGAAAATTGCAGAGGTGATCGAATTTCTTAAGCCTTTCAAGAAAATGACACTACATCTCTCCTGAAAACACTTACCAACTATGTCGATGTCTGTAATGATTTACATGGGACTTTATAATCATTTGGAGAAGTGTACTGTCAAGAATGGTTATTCCTTGCCTGTCGTAAATAGTGCTAAAGCAGCTTGTGATAAGCTGAATAAGTACTATCCAGAATCAGATGGACTTGTCTATGTGATTGGGACAATTTTAGATCCGTGTTGCAAATTCGCTTGGTATGGATGTCACTCTTCATATTTCAAGCAACCTCTTATCAATGCGTATCGGAAAGCTGTGCGAACATGTTGGGAAGCAAACTACAAGCCTCGCTTGGAAGAAGTTGCCGAAGAATTGACAAATTTAAAAGAAACGGATCATCCAGATGATTTGTTCTCCTTGCAAATGAAAAAAAGCGAAGATCGACAAGAGAGATGAGCTACAAGAATACTTGGACGAAAAAGTTGTTGCATCAGAATCAATCGCCAAAATAGGAGTTCTCGGCTGGTGGAAAATACATGAGCAAATATACCCTAATCTAAGTAAAATGGCTCGCGACTTCCTTCCCATATCTGGATCTGGAGTTCCAGTTGAGAGGATGTTCTCCGTGGGGACGGATTTACTCACCCCAAAACGGCAATGTATGAAGGCCGAAACAACAAGAAAGTGTATGTGCTGGAAAGGATGGATCGATTCTGGAAACCAGGAAAAATTCCAACAACTTGTCTCTGACACTCTGGTTGACAAGATGGTAGGAAATGTTTAGACTGGAGCAAATAATCTCATAAACAGAAATTATAAGAAATATTATTAAAATAAATATCAAAAAATTTTTGGTGAAACTTTCAATTTAAGTTGTTTGTGTACACGGATACAAAACCCGGGAACCGGGTTCGGATAATCAAATTACCCGACCCGTGGAGAGGACTATATAACGAACTTCCATGGTTAATAGATCAGATATAATTTGTCATTTATTTTATTCTTAATAGTAGGAATGAATTTGCGCTGTGATTAACTGATTATGTAATTGCATTGAAGTACAATTATCGTCATGAGATAAATAAGCGTGATAAAAAAACTCGAGTAGGGTTGTAGTAAAAACTAGTCTATTCTATCTCACATTGGGATGACATTGGAATCTAGCACTCCAAGGACAAAACCCTGGGCGCCAACCCAATAACTCTCACAAATTATTCTCTTTTGAGGAAGATCACTTCATTACACTGAATTTTCAACTAATTAATCCAAATTTCTCATAATCAACAATGCCAACTCTTCGCATTGACACCAATGTCTCCAAGGATAAAGTTCCAAAGGATTTTCTCAAGGAACTTTCCTCTATACTGGCAAAAACTCTTGGAAAACCTGAAGGGGTTAGTTTAGTCACCATAATTTATTTCAATTATAAAGCAAAGGAATCAAATATGTCTAAATCTAATAAGATATTATTTTTATGATTTTGTAGTATTGTTGTGTTTCGGTGATTCCTGATCAAATGATGATTTGGGGCGGAAGTGGCAACCCATGTGCAAATGTCACTCTAATGTCAATTGGTCAATTGGGTGTTAAGGAAAATATGGATCATTCCAAAGTACTCTTTGAGAAGATTTGCAATGACTTGGGAATTCCAAAGAATCGGATGTACATTAATTTCATGGATGCCAAGGCGTCAGATGTGGGTCACGAAGGAACGACCTTTTATGAAATTTTCGGTGGTTCAAAATAATTGTTTTTAGAGAATGTAGGATTGTATTACTAAAACTGTAGTACTTTTTGGTCAGATGAGATGTATCCTTAATCTGGATTAAAACTAACTTCCTTGCAGATTCGAAATGCTAGTGTTTTTATTTCCATACATTGTGTACATACTAATGTGCAAATTTGCAAATAATTTCATCCAATAAATATGAAACTTGCATTAGAGAAAAGTCGAATATTCTCCAAATACGTGGAACGGACGTCGAAATACCCAAGTAACGAGTAAAATAAAACTTTGCCGAGCATCATAATCACTGATTAGCTAATTTGATGTTGAATTAAAAGTAATAAAACGATATTTGAATAACTCAAATTCATAGATCAGCATTTAATTCCGTAGACGTGGAAACAAATTTCGAACAGAAAAGACTATTCCTGACTAATCCCAAATCATCATCCTAGCTGAAGTTTTAAGTTTTTAAGCATCTTCAAATAATTAATTAGCAGCAGCAATTCCCTAATAACTTCATTTTGCTACGGCGACCGATAGGCGGATGTTTTTCGCTGTCTAAGTCTATGATTAAATTATTACACTCATCAAAAATAAAAATTATTTCTTGAAAATAAATTTGTTGTTGTTGTCATCTGAACTGATTTGTTGAATTTAATTTTTTCTTGTTGACCTATGGCTTTGATGTTGAGTGAAAGGTCACACATCGGAAGCCCATTGAGTGATCAACTTCAAAGCGGATTTATTCAACACTCGGCAAAACCAAGTTTTCCTCTTCTTATCTTGAGTCCATTTTCTATCCAAAAACTGCCAACTGGAGTGAAAAAAACTTCAAAATAATTCCAGGGGTAAGTAAAAACCATTTTATTCATCATTTCCTTAGAAATTTGAGTTTCTCGTTTGGTTATCATTGCCAGTCAATGTTTATACTGCTGATTGCTTTACTCATTCGCCAATTCCTTTTGGTTTTCTTCAGGTCAGAACTGATATTGTTGAAAAGTGTCATACACTGTCCAACTCTTCCAATTGTCTTCCATTCTGACTCAACCCAAGTTGTTCATCATGAAATCAATTGTGATCGCCATTTTGGCATCTATAATCTTCATCGTCCAAGTCACTCATTGTCAAGACAGGAATTGCACATCCAAGCTTGCTCGTACGTCACAGTAAATCAACTATTTTACAAATTGGGTAAAAGGAATGGAATTATTATTACCTTTGGTTTTTTTATTTAGTTTGCCCCCATTCGCATGACTTGGATAATGTGTGCGCACCCAAGACAGAGGGTACTCGTAAGTAAAAAATATAAAATTATATTTAAAACTTTGGAAATTCAAACGTGATGACCACTAATCACTTTTTTGGGTCGGTCTAGGTTGTGATGCCGGTAAAGGCATCTGCTCCAATAGCACATGCGTTGCTGCAAAGCTACATGGCGATATTTGTAATTCGTGGAGTAATGGAACAGGAGGTACATGAAATACAAATACATTAGTTCGCAATAATTAACTACAGTGATTTTGGTAGAAATGATAATGCTGTACAAGCTTTACAATTCGTTGAGTTTTTGATTACTTATTTCTCATAGGCGATTGTGACGCGACTATGACTTGTGTCCTACCCCCAGTCGGTGTTCAGTTGGGAAATAACCACCGCTGTTTCTGTAATCTTGATAAGTTTTTCCAATTTGCAACTGGAAAATGTCTGGATGATGGGAAGGTCGTGAGGGAGGACGATGCAGCTATGTGTAGCCGTGCTTGGATTCTCCAGTTTTCAATTCATTTCACTTTAACTGCGGCTTTCTCCGTCGTCGCATTCTACATCTAAATCTCCTTCAAAAATCAAAACAAAACAACTTCTTCGTCAACAAATCTTTAAAAAATACTTGATACCACGTAAGTAAACCAAATCAAATCACAGACTTCAAATGTAAATTGAATGTAAATATCTAAATTTGGAATAAATCCATAAAACCATGAAAGTATAGGAATTGAAACTCATGCTGTATGCCAGTGTCAGGAGAAATTATTAAATAGTTAAATTTGTTTAAAAGTTACAAGCGAGACAGGTTATTCATCTTGTGAGATGAACAGAGATGCTAGGATTAGAGATGGGAGAATCGGGGCCAATGGCCTAATTTTATTCCTAGATCTAAAATCTAAAGTAGCGAATGTCCGTGAATCATCAGGAATGAATGAGCCCACGCTGTCTATTTTTTTAAAACTTTCCAACCCCAAATTGCATGGTTTTCGGATAAGTACGTAGGTTGGAGTAGGATTAGCAAATGAAATAAATAACCTGGAGAACGTGCAGACTCGGCAATCCAATGACATGTCCTCGTGTTTTTTATTTGAAAAAGAGAGAGAGCTTTGACAAAGTAGTACAAACAAATAAGTCTTTGGCTCCAACCAAGTATGAGGAGGAGGTAGCAAGAGTCAAACGATAAAACCAGGGCGAAAAGCAAAAATTTGTTGTCTAATACAATTCGGGAGCAAATGTAAATGTTTCAAGTCAGTCAGTCGCCGTAATTCAATCACCAAATCCTCATTTTGCATCAACTTCAACTTGATCTGTATTTTTTCGCATAGCTTTCGCTTATCGCTAGCTATTCCTTACCAGCCAAATATATCTTTAGAAATAATCTTGCTCAGCTACTCGAAGAGAGTGAATGTATCTGCAAAACTTGATTCATTTATTCACTCACTTTCACTCTCATAACGTCTTTCGAAAAATCTATCCACACACAAACCCCTCTAATTTCATAAAATTTTAAATCAACAATTTTACCTTCCAGTTTTGCAACAGTCATTTTATTTAATTTTTAAATCATGAAGATAAGTTTTGGAGCTAGTTCAGTGACTTATTTATTTTTAGCATGTAGTGTACTTTTAATTGTTGATTCGTCTTACGACTGTTCGAAAACGAAGGGACCAAAGGGGTCGGAAGGCACAAATGGTGAGGAAATTGATGAGAGCCCCAAGGCGATTCAAGGAGGGATCCGTTCGCTTAGTCGATGGGGCCAATGAACACGAAGGTAAACATTTTACATATATCCAAATCCAAACCCAAACAGTTTTAATATGCCAAGACTAATTTTTCAATTCAAAATTATTCATTCGCTTGAGTTAAGCCATTTGTTCAAAATATTTGAATATAAAACTAATGTGTACGTTTTCTACCTATATTTAGAAATTTTTCTCACATTTGTTCAGAAAAATAGGACACAAAGAGAATTGTGACTCAGATTTTTTGCTGGTTTGGAAAATGACATATGAACTGAGCTGAGCTTCAGCATATGAGAAAAAGTAGGACACGAAACTAAAAATGACATACGCATTCCCAAAACACACATTCTGCTCCATGTTCAATATTCACTTTTGCGTGGAATGATGGGCTACGCATTAAGGTCATCGTCTACAATTTTGACACTTCATCTCACATGAGATTTGGATTTGGAATACTTGTACTTGTAAATGGAACATTTCCTGTTTTCTTTTTTTACTTTTAGGAACAGTGGAAATCTTTTACGATGATCGATGGGGGCCAATTTGTGACGATGAATGGGACGTACGAGATGCAACCGTTGTTTGTCGACAGCTCGGCTATACTGAAGATGTTACGATTCCAAATGCGCAAATTGACATCAAACCTACACACAATGGGAAATTTGGACATGCAAAAAGTAACAATTTCGTTAAATTTAAAGTCTATATAAGAATTTTCTTATTTAATGATTTTTTAGCCCGATATTGGATGGACAACGTGATTTGTGACGGACAAGAGAAAAATATTACAGATTGTCGACACGATGGGATGGGCGTTCATGATTGTACTGATGCTGAGACTGCTGGTGTGATTTGTGCAAGGGAAAATCCTATTGCAGATAATTTTACATACACGACAACTGCAAAACCATCGATTCCTAGAAGAAAAATTGAAGTAGGTCTTAAATTTTTACTCAAATCACCTATTTACTCTAATCGTATTTTTATTTTGCCTAGAAAATTGATCTAAAACTAATAGGTGGAAGAGTTCCGAATGAAGGACGGGTTTTGATAAAACTCCATGATAAAAACGGTGAGTCTTTGAGGTCCAATTAAAAAATAGCATATTTTGTTGAGCTTATAATTTCAATTCCAGGATGGGGAATAATTTGTGGTGATGGATGGTCACTGCTAGAAGCAGCTGTTGTATGTCGTCAGCTTGGGTTGGGATTTGCTCAAGCTGCACCACAAACTGACTATTTTGGTGGAGAGGCGAAGGATATCATCACCACTGGTGTGAAATGCAATGGAAGAGAAAAAGAATTGTCAGAATGTTATCATCACGACGTTGGGGAAAATGAGACAGCGTTTTGCCCTGGAAATGGCAAGACATTTGCAACTGTCATATGCACAGAGCGTAAGCCAAGAATACTGGACTAATTAATTAACTAATCTGGTTAAATAATGAAAATGTTTCCTATAGTTTTGCCGGATCTAGTCCCAGACGCTTATGAATTCCAACGCTCTGTTTACTTGGAGGATAAACAATTATATTTTCTACAATGTTCAATGGAAGAAAATTGTTTAGCATCTTCGGCCTACAGGTAAAAAATCATAGAAATAAATTAGATAAAAATAAAAAAATACCCATGTATTTTTAGAATTCAAGAGGGAAGTGGCTATGGGTGGCATTTGGAAACAAGAAGATTACTTCGATTTACAGCTAGAATCGTAAATAAAGGAAATGCGGATTTCCGTCCTGCAATTCCAAAACACATGTGGCAATTCCACGCTTGCCATATGTAAGGACTCTTGGATCCAGAATTTCCATTGAATATGATTTAATAAGTTGTTCATAATTTTATAGGCATTACCACAGCATGGAAGTATTTGCAGTTTTTGATGTTCTGGACCACCTTGGTAGAAAAGTGGCAGAGGGACATAAGGCTTCGTTTTGCTTGGAAGATAATGAATGTACTTCTGGGAATGAGGCTCGCTATGCCTGTGCTAATTATGGGGATCAAGGAATAAGCGTTGGTTGTGCAGATATTTATCGTTCTAACATTGATTGCCAATGGATTGATGTGACAGACATTCTACCAGGGGTTTATACTTTTAAGGTAAACTTCATAATTCAATTTTAATGCGCTGCTACTACCAGTTCAAGGTACGAACAATTTTGACTTCCAGGTCTCAATCAATGGTGAAATGAAAGTAGCGGAACAGGATTTTTCTAACAATGCTGTGACTTGTGTTCTTCACTACTCTGAAGCTGCCGTGTTCATGACAAATTGTACTTTAGTTCAGCCTTGATTCGTCCAAGAATTCCATATCTGTCTCTGTACTAGCCACTGCCGCCCGCCCGAGTCAATTTCTAGTCTTGCTAAGTTTGCTTATTACCAATTTATGACAAAAAAAAATGATGGAATGAGTATCTAGCCAAAAATCTAAAATAAAACTACATTCGTTAACGTGAACAAATGATAGATTTTCTTTCGTCGTCCATGAGTATTATGCCGAAGAAATAAATGAAAGCCGGCGTAAGCACACTTGATATTTTCATCGTTCAAAAAGATGCACTTTCATTGAATAGAATCCTTATGGTTATGCACATCAAAACATTACAAATTCACAAATACTGCAATTGTATCACCTTTACATTGTAACAGAATAGTGTTCCTTTTTTTCCATCTTAGTTGTTCTTTTTTTAATTTAATTATTTTTTTTTGCATTTCACAAAAAAAAATGTCACCAACATATGTTCACTGCTTGTGTTTTTTTGTTTCCTCTTTTGAGTTACACGTAATAAGTAAGTAAGTGTAAGTAGTTTAGTAGTTCATAAAAATTTGTCAGGGTATGGTATGGTGGGCCTTCAACGGGAGGAGCAGCAGGAATTGAGGATACAGGGTTAGATCAGGAGATTAGATTCGTACGTATATAGTATATGGTCAACAATGCACACGAGGGCGAATGAGGATGGATTGTAGTGTAAAACAGTGATAATTATAATTGATTAACTAATTAATTATTCCCCGGATCCTGCCCTTCTCGTTGTTTTTAGTATTTGGATGAGATGACATTCTAAATTAAGTGTAATTAATACGACCATAAGTAAATTGAGTTCCAAAGTTAAGTACTTTTTTTGATTTCCCTTAATTTGGTAAGTCAGTTGGAATTTTTTAAAAATAATAACACAACAACAAATAAATTATATAAGTACGTATGTCATAGGTTAAATGTACAGGAATAATAATTTATGAAGAGTAGTTCATTTTTTAGGCGTTTTTCTGTCCGCCAGTTTGTGTGAGACATGAATACCATGTGTGTGTGTGAATGTGTGTGGCTTTCAGAATTAACCACCCATTTTTTAAGTACATTGATTGACACAATAATTAAATACTTGTGCGCCTTATATAGTCTAGAATAATTAAATTTGGATTTTTACCAAAAACTTAATGTTTGGTTTTTGACTGATACTTGTGAGTGAACACTGAGACATTTAATTGCAATTTTAAAAACTAATTAATT
Organism: Thalassaphorura encarpata; assembly: GCA_009869925.1. Lineage (NCBI taxonomy): Eukaryota > Metazoa > Arthropoda > Collembola > Poduromorpha > Onychiuridae > Thalassaphorura > Thalassaphorura encarpata. The sequence continues at coordinate 12,203 of WJEZ01000981.1, read as the reverse complement.
AATAGCTATAATATGACTGAAATAGGAATTCAGGTAATTCAATATTACACTCTGCCTTCATTATAATGTGATGGAATAATTTCATCTGCCTATTTGTTGCCACTGGCTGTTGTCAAAATAAACTAATAGGTGTATTTTGTGTCCATAACTAAATTCATACTTAGGCTAATTAGACCACTAATTTAGTATTTAAGGTCATAACACAGAGTCGAGCCTGCAATCCAAATCCAAATGCCAAAATCCCCTCAAATCGGCGGGATTAATTATCCTTCAAGTACATAGTGATTAAAATATCGTTGGGTGGGAGGCAGGGAGGGACTAATTAATTAATTAATTAATTAAGTAGATGATGACTCTACCACTAATTAAGCTCTGTCCGCACACGCACCTAGTAGTACAACAATGGGTGTTCCGTCATTTATATAATATAAAAACAAAAACAAGCAATAACAAAATAAAAATTTAAAAAAAAAACGAGAAATAGGCTCACCCATCAAGACAGCATAATTACCTTGATGAGTGAATAATTATTGTTCAAGATTTTAAGTAGATCAAAACAATTTAAACTTCATACCAGTCGGTCATGTCTGATTCAGAATGTTCAAAGGATGCATGTCAACTTAAAAAGAATTTATTTTTGTTCTGAGTCCAAAAGGGTAGAATTTGTCCATGCCATTTTAAAATTATTTGTTGCACAAAAATTTCTACTAAAATTAGTTCTACTAAATAAAATCTAATTAATAATGCAATTTGTCTTCCATTTCTTTCCTTTCTACTAAAAACTAGATTACGTTTCTTGATTGATTGAGGTTTTTCCTTTATCCTTTTGCAAAATAAAAATTGAGATGCATTTCCTGAGAGTCTCAATTTGAATGCGCAAAATATTTCTTATAATGTAAATGCAATTCAATATGCTAAAAAATAAACTTAATCTAATTTAATATTCTGGTCGTATATAATGATTGCAATTTAATCTGAGGACTTTAATTTACTTTAAAGCAGATGAGTTTGTAGTAGTCTCTCGCAATGTGGAATTCAGGTCTAAACTTTTAAGTCATTACGATCAATTTATTTAAATTCTATTCTAACCACTACCTTGAACTTAAAATTCCTTAGAATTGCACATTGCGTGGAGGCTTACCTTGTCTACTCTGCTTTAAAAGAAACCTGACCTCTGACTTTGTCAGTATAATACATGTTTTTTGTCTTCCTGTGCTTTTTGTGGTCTGCAATTTGGGGGTGCGACTTGGGAAGAGAAATATAAACGAAATGACTACTTTCTACAGAAATTAAAATTGTACTGCGTTCTTTTTGTTCAAGTCAGTGGAAGGGAAAAAATCTAATCATGGCTTATAGTGTCTCAGAACGGCTCGGAAATGTGAATTTATAAACTGGTATCAGTTAAGTACGAAATGATGACGGATTTGAATGTTTTTAAAAAGTCAGGTCATGTTAAAGAGGAGGTAGAAAAACATTGGTCAATAGTGACGGTTTGGTTGCCATTTAGGCAGACAGGCGGGTTAGGGTTCAAGGAGTTGGGGTCTCCGGTTTTTTCATTCAATCCTCTCAAGTTTTAAACGTTATCACACGACATCATCAATTATCATACAAACACGTCCAATAGGAGTGAGATGATGGTGCACACACAAGGGAACACTCAATTTGATTTTTATGTAGATTCTGGATAAGTGGTTTGAAACGAACAATTGAAATTTTTTTCTAACTTTTGTGTCGTGTGCTTTCATATATTTGTATTTCTGTGTGTCTTGTCTTGGAGGTCAGTTCTAAGGACTGAATTAGGTCAAAAAAAGATTTGCAGTCACAATTTCTCACTGGTAAAAATCCCAATCATTCCTTCTGATTCATTTTTTTCCACTCACACAGTATTCAGTAAATTCACTCATCCACACCTAACATACACAATGTATTTTGTGACCCCTAAAAAGAGAGTAAGAAAACACTCAATTCCACTTGGCTTTCAAAAACTAAACAAAAAACAACGTAAAAAGTGAGATGCTTTGAAAATTTTGTAACTCATTCATTGGTGTTTTCATCCTTTTCTTTTTAAGTTCTTCTTTTGCCGTCTTTGATTTTTCAATCTTTTGTAGGAGGAACAGTGAAGGATTGGAGTTGTCCATCTATTGTTGAGAATCTTGTTCGGGCGGGCAAAGGATTTGATTGGATTTGGGGGGCGGGATTATATCTGGATTATTCTGAAGGATTCTCGGATTTTCCGCCTGGGGATGAAGGCCAATCATGGGCATTCATTTCTCTGCCAAAATTCCTTTTCTTCCCCTTTTTTATCTTTTCTGTCTGACTTGACGAGGTTTTTTTAAAACTAAGTAGTTTATGTATAGTTTATGAATTTTAATTTAATTTAATTAAGTTCTATTGGCTCACAGCCGGTGACTTCTTATCGCTGTCTTGAGAAGTAGGGGTATTTCCATGGGGTCTGTCTTGCGGCGGTGGCCATGAATTTGGCCCTGTCACCGGAAGTGGAGAGTCGGCACCTTAGAAATGAAAAGAATAAAATTAAAATGGGTCTCAAAATAAATTCTTAACTATTAGAATGAAATTAAAATTACCATATGGCTCAGTGTCTAAAGCAGCAGCAGCGTCATACTGACTGTTCTCCAACCTCGTAATCACCCGTTCATCCTCATCACCGAATTCACCACCCATGAGTGATGGTTCTCCAACCACCATCACGTCTTGTGAAGCCAAAGAGAAATTAGGACCAGGGGATCTTTTCTTATTCGACGAAGGCGGATTTCCTCCTCCTAAACTCCCTGTCGAATTTGAGGCAGAACCTTTTCGCTTTCTTCTTTTGGACTGGGGTCTGGCTGTCTCTGTCAATTTCAAATCAAACAAAAATTATCATCAGAATCTTCAAACATTTAACATTAACTTCTATAGGTTTTATAAACTTGAACCACTTGTAAAAATTTGTAATACGGAAAAACTGAGGGTGCAAATGAGAAAACAAATTAATTTGAGTTCGCACCAGTTGCAAATGAAATGGGATTAAGTGTTAATGTGCAAAAACACTTTTCATTCACTTAGTAAGCTCAACAAATCAACATCCAATTAATAAATGTTGAGTTCCTTTCCTTCTCCTGTCACCTCTATGATTGATGACAAGTGTCTTTGCAGAGTTAATTCACTGCACGAATAAAATTCGCAAATATTGTGAGAAGATTGTTAAAATTATGAATTCGACGTACCAGGGGGAGCCACCATTCTCTGCCATTTCTGAAACAACGTTGTTTTGAGGCAATCTCGTGGAGATAATGCGTAGGCTTTATGACGGGACATCAGCTCTTGCATGGGCTCCAGAATTACACAAAGCTAAAACACAAAATGCAAATTTTAGATTTATATTCCAATATTTTGTTAGGTTTCAAGTCTCGGGCCGGAATTAATGAAAAGTTAAGTAGTTCCACGAAAATCTTGAATTTGAAAATCTTGAAAAATGAATTAGAGATTTTAAAAATCCCTAATCCGTAATGCAGGTAGATAACTTCATAAAATACAATTAACTCAAAAAAGCAAGTAAAAAACAAGTGAACAATTTCACTAAAAGGTTATGCGAAAAAGTTTTATAATATCGGAAGAAAGTTTTGGCTTTGGGCCGGAAAAGTAAAAAGTAATTTACCCTAAGGTAGTTGAGTGTTGAGTTTGTGAGTCCGTTCCGAGTAATGTTTTTTGAGAGCTGCTCCATCATGGCGGGATCTTGCTGCTGAGCATGCATTGCAACAACACTTCTAGGAACTAACTCTCGGGACGTTCTCACTGCAAAATGCCACGTTTTCATTCTCATCAGGTCGTCGAAGGTAAAATCTAGAACTAGTCTCCCCTCCGTACACACCTGCAACAAACATTTTCAAATTAGTCAGTCTCACTTATTACAAATCTGGGTTCAGAGAATTTAAAACTTTAGATAATCCTGGAGGCGGGAGACGAAAATGTTTTGAAGCAAACGCAACGCTCTCAAATTCAAGAAACGTTGAATGAACTTTGGGCGGGAAAAAGTTGTAACGCCCTAAACGTTAAAAAAATGTGTTTAAATGCCACAGAAAAGTTACACATGCGATTAAATTCCAGAGAATTAAAGAAATTAGTGGAAACTATTTAAATATTCTTTAAGAGGAATTGATCAAAATAATTGCATGAGTTCCTTACATTCCTTACCTGAGTAAACATTGGTTTTCCATGAACAGTGATCATTGTACACTGCTCACATTCTAAAGTGATACTTGTATTATGGAAAGATTCTTTGGGGTGTCTCATGTTGTACGTGAGGTCTGTCACACCACCTTCAAATACAAAATTAATCAAAGGCCAATTAAAATATGTATAAATTTTGCATCGTTGTGTCTGAGCAAATTTTTTTCAAATGGTTTCCGGTAAAACTATCAGGAAATTCATTTTCAAATTCAGGTAAGGTTAGAGAATTATTTTAATTTTGAAGGCAAAGACATGTTCTATTCTATCCCAAATAGTAGCTACATATTTCATTAGAATGTTTACAAGGAAGCTGGAACATTTGCCATTTGACCTACACAAGAATTATTCAAAACCGTGACCCGACATCAACTAGTACCTACAAAAATTATCTCAGGCTTGGTAGGGTGTAAAGTTTGAATAAATACGACGTTTGCTCAGTACAACTTACATTTCGTCACTTAGACTAAATGATATTAAAAAAGTGAACAATCTTACCTTCAAAGATGCTCCGAAAGTACCTTGGAATTAAATTTCTTCCAATTGCTGTAAAGATAAAAAATTAGAGGATTCATTACATTAGCGTTTGCGTCTCACCCTTTACAAACACAAAAACACGCCCTCAAGTCCAACACACTCAAGAAGACTGAACACACAGAGGGGTAGTAATTATTTCAATCAATCGCCGAATAATTTATGACATGCAAATCCATGTTTCTCCTTCAAGAAACTTGTCCATGAGCTAAACTAAGCTAAGAGAGAGAAAATAAAACTGTCATTTCTGGGTTCCTTTTCTTCCTTCAGCATTGTATTATACAACATTATTTTGACTAGACCTCGTGTATCTATTGGAAAATTCCCTTCAAGACTTTCTATGATCCATGTAACGTAGTGTAGTAGAAACATTTTTGGTTAGCGTTATTCGTTTTCGATCGGATGGACATGGACATGGACAGGGGAAATCATTAGAACGAGACCTGGGTGCTCTTGCTTCTACCCGGGACGGGACTCCTAAGGTTGGTGGCTTCTTCAACTTCACTCAAATAATTGCGGACTCATCGACCACACTAAATGTATTATGCATCAGAAAAGGCAGGACCTGATCAATACAAGATGCCCCCGATACTGTCAGTTCTTTACAAGGTACACATTCTACACATGTATTAAGCTAAGCTTAGACTTTTCCCTGAGTCTTATTGCCATAATATATGTACATCCATCCATGTGGGTGCTTCCTTACATGTGTAGGGACTCCAGGGACAATTTCTTATACACAAAGTTCTCCAAACAACATGGTTACTCCAACCGTAACATTCCGTGAAAACATCATTCGACATACATTCAAAAAAAAAACTTTCATGCAACCAACTTGTCTTCTCGGCACGCACGATGAGACACAATAGAGCACTCACAGTTCATACCATAGCCCATGTCTCACGTAGTAACACTATTAAAAACTAATAATTTGCTAAATACTTACTATATCTTTTGAGACCATCTTCTAGGCCGAATGTGAGAGTTAGGGTAGCATCATCCTCGAAGAATTCAGTTGCAAAAGCGTCCCACCATAAGTTGTCACTTTCTTCGGTCCGCTGTTGCAGCCGTTTATTCAGCTCATAAATACGGTAGTCAGGCTGTCCGAAAAATGGGGCAGCTCTTCTAGGAATGGGCATAGGTCTGCAATTAGGCAATGTCATAACAATTATATATCAATCAAATTAAAATTTAACTACAATTACACTCGTGTGGAAATTCCCAGCTTTGCTTTGCTTTCACTATCAGTAGCATCATTACATCTAATAATCTATTCATGCATATTACACAATAGCACGGAATGGTCAGAAATATTAAAATAAAGAAATCATGGATTTGACACTCCTGGAGTGAGGCAATGCTATGGAACATGGACCCTGGCATTTCACGCCAGGGTCTTCGTTGCTAGCAACAATTACTCGAGAGCAATTAAAATCTACCTATAGTATGGAGCTGGAGGAGGATTGAGGGGTGGTCCACAATATTGTTCAGAATTATTTGGGGGTCCAGGTCTAGGGGGCAGGCGATTTTCCCCAATATGATTTGGGGGACCCATGAGATGTGGCCCATTTTGTATAGGAGGAGGTTGTGGGGGCATGGAATTTTGACCTGGCCCTGGTCCAGGTCCAAGACCGGGAGGTGGCGGGGGTCCACACCCGCCCCGAGGCGGGGGCCATCCCCAGGGGTCTGAGTTGGCACAACATGCAGCACATGAGCATGCTGGTGGCGGGCGCGGCGGGCCATGCTCCACCCATCGACCACAGTCGACCACAGCCGCCCCGCCACCGTCCACAAGCTTCTCACTTCCACCTCCTCCAAGAAATTCAGATTTGAAGTCGAAAAATTTTTTCGGCTCCGAATTTTGATTCACTTGATTATTCCGTTTTTTACCCGTCGTGACGACTTCCTTTACTCAATCCACGGATCAGTCATCAAAGTTCTTGCTGACGGGCCCTCCGACTTTATAATCATGATCACATCTACTCTCCCAATCCAAAAAATCCAACGAGGGAATATTTAAATTTCCAAGAACGGTCAGAATCAAATTTACACATCAACGTGTGTAAGACCATGGGATATAGAGCTGCTTGTAGTTGTTCCCATTTTACTTGATTCTTCGTTTTGAGCTATGCTGGCTTATCTAGGAGCTAGCAGCACCGGAACTTAGGAGAGATGATATTTAACACAGACAGATTGGTAGGATTCCCACACTCACACTCTTTACCGCCTTTCCTTTCCCCTAATTCCCCCTTTCGTTCCACTTCCAATTGTCAATGTCCAGCAGCACGATCAGCTGATGATGGTAATTCGAGCTCCATCCAACACTTTTCACTCATAAATTGCACATGTAAATAAATTCTCGTATTGATGACTTTTTTACGACAGAGTACTCATAGTCAAAATCATGATTATTTTAAGACACACCCACACGTACGTACAGTAGATTCTTCTTTTTCAGTCCTTGTGACTGACGACGCTAATTCAACGATATAACGGAACAAATGTCCGCTCCATTAATTCCCATGAACTCAAACTCGCGAACAAAACCGTTTCTCGTAAAATCATTGCAATTGACAAATTCTACACATTCCAATTATCCGAGCGATGAGCGAGAAACAACCCCAGAAGCAGAGCGAAGAATTTTTGTACATTCACCACTATACATTTCGAACCTTATAGAAATATATGTATAGAAAAATCAGGTGTACTTTCGTCTGGCAATAAGTGAATAAGTCAATTGAATATTTCATCCATTATCCATTATTCATTTCATGTGTGAGTGAGAATGGCAAATCAAAGTTTTAGTAGTTGGCGTAATGCACCACGTGGAGCCGACGGTGGACGGCGGGATTTGGTCCTAGCCATCCTTCGCGGCCATATCATCTCGCAGACAGATCAAACCACAGGAAAACCAGGGAGGGAGGCGGGGACCACAAAACCAAACCAAACCGAAGACTAAAAAACAAACAAACAATTCTATCCTCGTCCCTATTCTCGTCGGCGGCTGATGAACCGACCACAATTATCTCCTTTGGCTCCCTTGTCCCAACAAACACACTTTTTCAAAAATATTTTCCTGGAGAATTTTTCCAGAATCACAAATCAGAACACCGAAAGAGTATCGAACAAATTCCTGGAGGTCGGAACGTTGTTGTCTTAGCCAGCACGTGAGACCGACTGTCTGACTGTCTGAGAGAAAATGACAAGTTTAAGACGTTAGTTAAGTTGTAGCCAGGATTTTCATTGCAGCCAGCACTGGTAAAATTTTTTGCTCGTTCTTGGCCACGTTTTATTCTTCTATGCAAAAAAATGTTGCTATGTAGGAGTGTATGTTATGAACCCTTTGCGAACCACCTTCTTCGGTTGAGTTACACTGCCAAATGATAATATTAGAGGAAAACTTTCATGTTAGGGGTTCTTCATTTTACCTTCAGAGCCAGGAGTACGGGACTACTGATCGTTCGGAGCGGACGACTACTTACTAACTCTTTCCAACCATCCATGCTTTTCCTATCCTTAGCTAAGAACAGCACCAAAACCAGCAAGCTTCAGATAGGTTCACCCAAAAACTTGCTAAAGGTTCCAAACACACAGGAGCGTTCCCCCTTGGTTCGTTGGAGTTCATATGTCCCGGTCTGAGTTTCGTCCCCCGTACGTACTCACGTCGTCCCCTCGTTTCCCCCCGATTCAACTCTTTTCCTCCGACGGAGACGTCTAGAAGAGCCAAAGCAGTCTCTGGTCTACCTTCCTGATACTACACCAACCAAGCTGAGGACATACCAACCACACCATACTATGTTCGAAATCACCAACGTTGGATTCCTTACCTACCTACCTAACGCAGCTAGCTGAGAAGAACACACACGGTTAAACTGAACGAACGTGGGACACGTCCAAACCCTAGTCTCATTTTCTACTAGGGGTTCCCGGTCAAAGAGCCGAAATCCGGGAAAGATGAGATGAGATCCTAGCACCAAGCAAAGAAGACGACGATGAAGAGAAGAAGAAGAACTAAGAAGTAAAGAACAAGTACGAATCCCAGTATAGAGAAAAAACCGGCACTAGCTTTCCCAACTTCTTCTACATTCACATCCCCCAAACTTTTTTCTTCTTCCTTTTTTTATACTTTTTTTCTTTTGGACGCTATAGAAGAGTTAGTCAACGGAGGAACCTCGGTCCTTATAAACTACCTTCTTTTTCCTATCCTAAAGACACAAGTCTTCAAAAAAAATATTTTTTGCATACTACATGTGCTCCATGTCCACATCCTTCCTATTTCTCCTCCTCATCCTTGCGATGCGAGAGGACTCAGATCCAAAGATAGGTTCAGTCAGACCCGAAAATTCGGATGGATGGATAGCTGACTTGGAGTGAGAATCACAAATAAATCGCACGTACATCATCAATTCCCTCCGATGGGATTCCTTTTCCCTTAAAACAAAGATCTTGTCAGGTGTATTTTGAGTCAGAGATATTATGCATTCCACTCTGCACTTGTCATCAACCCGTTCGTCCGCTTCTCCCTCCGTTATGCAATATGCACCTGTCCGTCAAATTAAATTCCGCACGAGTTGAACCAGATAATAACAATGTTATGTATTCATATCAAGATTCAAGCAAAATCCAACAGAATCATTTGTACTTTTTCTTCATTTCACTGCCATGTCAGAGGCAGGAAGGGTGTATCGGCAAAACAATGAACCAAAATAAATTAAGTTTAAAATTCCTCAGAGCCATAATAAATTTTATGGATTGCTTTGCCCTCCCACTACAGAGTGTCTACGATCTCAGACTCAGACTCCAGTGCAGAGAAGTATATTGAGAGCTTTGCTTTTGCTGTTCTTTTTTTACTCTACACTACGCACAAGCACTACTCCTTTCCTCTCCTAATTGCCATTTTACTAGCAATGTTTACAACTTTGGAAGGTACTTATTAATTAATTACCCTTTTCCTTCCTTCCTCTTTCACAGATCTTTGCCCTCTTCTAAATTCCATTCATTCACAACTCTAGCAGCTCTGATTCCAGGTCAAGGTAAGGCAAGGCAGCTGATTCTAATGTTGAGTTCAGATGGGGATGCGGTTTCAAAACACAAATAAAATAACATAAGGGCGCGTGCCATACCATGAAACCATGTTTAGCACTCCAGTGATGATGACGACATGGCCACGGGTTGCTAACTAGTTCCTTCGTCTACTCAAGTTTCCATGTAGCGGAAAACGGAAGGAAAGGCAAGACGCTAAGAAAAAATAATGAATGGAAACTTGTTGGACTTGTACAGAGAGAGGAGTTGCTTAAAGCCTGGAACCAATTAGTAATCCCATTGTGAGGATCAAGTGTCAGATTCTAATTATGAGTCAACAATCTCATAACAAGATTAACATCAATGAATAAATATTTAATAAGGAAAAATTAAAGAACTGCATGGTGTATGCCTTCCTTATAGTTATGATTTTAACCTTTTACACACTCCTGAGGGTAAATCCACCAGATTAGAATTAAGAATTGACATGGTCGGTTAACAATGGTTGACGCCTTCCTTCCTATGTATTTATTTTATACTTATTACAATTATATTGCCCACTGCTAATAGCGATGGCGAGGTCGAGTCGAGGTGGTGATTCAAAAATAGGGTCATCCATTCCAATTCCATTGACAAAACTAAACTTTTAAGAGGAACAACTCGAGAGGACTTCATACCGTCGTCGTCCACCCGTCACCGGTCCCAAGTTTATTTTCAAAGGATCAATTGTTTCGACAAACCTTAAGGGACCACTCTTGTTAATATCCTGACCCTTGAGAACTACCCCATTGGCCACAATAGGACTTATATACTACACTCACCTTCATTTTTAGAAAAAAAAAGTCCCTAACTGAGCTGGGCGACCTATCCACTCACTAGCAGCAAGCAAACCCAGGTAAAGTATCCCTAGCCAAGCTGACCCGTAAAAATTCTTTTAACAACATCTTCTGTTTATGAGAATTTAGGGGTTTAGCATTTACCTGGGCCATGCCATGCCAAGGTAAGTCAAGCATTTTTACCTTCCTTCAAGGTAGACCCAAATAAATGAGTTGAAAAAGTCCCCCAAACTTTCCTTTGTATTAATATGAAATATCACACTACTTCTTACTCCTACTCATTCGACCCTTCCTAACCTCTACAGCAGTCTACACAAAGTTCAAAAATTTAAACCCAAACATGTCGCCCAAAAAAATACTGACTAGCCAAATAAAACGAAAGTTTTACTCAAACGCTACGCAAAGGCATTTTTGGTTCAGTAGTTATTTTAGAAAGAATTCCACAACTACTACGCCTAAGCTGATATTCATCGTGAGAATTTTAACACCTGAAGGTCAACGTGTATTGGAATGATGCAACAGATATTGAACGCAGAGCAGCCCTTGTATCATCATTTCCATAACTTATTTGTTTACGACCAAAGCGCAAAAACAATAAAATAAAAACGGGAAAAGTCATAAATTCACAATATAGCCTTCCCCATATAATACACACATATACTCGTACGCAAGTATCGAATTGCCAAACCAGAGTCAGAGCCAAGAAACATGAAATCAATCTCGCATTATCAACCTCAACCATCAATAAAATTACACCTCATGAACCTGTAAATATGAAATATATTCCAATAAATCAGTTCATCCAATCCTTGCAATAATAATGGCAACGGCAATGTTCGAAGAGTTGAGAACAAATAAAATGCTTCCATCGTTGTGGGAAAGAACAACCCCTTCTTTTTCTTTACTATTTTATAGCAAAATCCAAATGCAAAAGCAAAAGCAAAAGTGAGGACAGGAAGATCCATGTTTCTGGTTGAAGGGCAGATTCAGATTCAGATTCAAAAGACCCGGACCCACACCGACCCGACCAAAGTTCGGTGTTCGGTTTGAGTTAGTGAATGGGGAGAAATCAAATCTCTCTCTTGTGTCCCTATCTACGATTCAACTTCTCAATCCAATGTAATGTGAATAACTCCCAGCTGCATTTCCCTAACCCGACCAATTCATGAGAATAATAGACTCGGAGGATTCTCACATATAAAAACAAGGAGGAGGGAAGACAGGAAAGAGGAGGATGACATGACATGGCAAATGATGAAATAATTGTGTTGGACCTAATAATGAATTGAAACTAGGTTAGTCAGTCTACTGATTAACCATTAGTAACCTGTCAATCCTCACAGATGACCCAAGTCTAAAAGTCCAAGAGCAAAACAACATCATTCTTTCAGATATCTATCAATTCTCTGGCTATGGATGAGTGATCTTGATTCACGAGTCACAAGGTCATAAGGTTTGGGAAAATTCCAACTTTCTTGCATTAAAAAATGAACTGACCGTTGTAAGGTTACGTAGCGTAGTGCTGTATTTCATTTTTGTTTTTTTTCTTGGAAGGACATAGCTAATTGTTTATGTCGTCTTTCCAAC